>VDFB02117727.1:0-23312 GCA_007258455.2 Sequoia sempervirens | reverse complement strand
AATAATTAAATAAATATAATTTATTTAATTATATAAGACAAGGACATTAGTGATGTAATTAAATAAATAAAATTTATTTAATTAATCAAAAGAGGGAGTAAAAGGACTTTGGGGAATAAAGTGATTTAACAATGTGAACAGATGGCGTCACTAGAGCTGCTTGGTGCCTTGTGCAAGTGCGCCCTGCATGATGCCAAGCCTTTGTGCATTCCATTGAGAGCTTGTGGTAGGTTGTTCTCCATCTTCCTGTTAGTGAATGCTGGGGTCAGGGTGTTTGAAGTATGAGGGGTGGATGTTCTGGGCATTGACTAGGGTTGAGGTCGACATTTTTTCTTTCTTTGTGGGTATATTTTTCCCTCTTATTTTCCACTCTCTTTTGTATTCCTTTGTTTTTCTACTCGAAGAGCGGGTTTAGGTGTTTTAGCGGGGATTTTGGTGTTGGGGGTTTAAGGGTGTTTCATCTTCTTCATTATGGCTTCGAGGGAGACATCGAGGTCAAACCACTGATGGATTTTCATGTTGCATTTGGGGCTTCCTCTCCAAATCATTCATCGAGGGTATTTGAGAATAATTTGTTTTCAAATGATTCAGGCATTGGAGGATTTGAGCCATTTAGAGGTTCCTGTATCTCAAAGATAAATGGCTGCCTAGAATGTACCAAAGATAGGTCGATGTTGGTAATTCAACCATATTCGATTGCGGAGGATATTGAGTATTACTTGAAGCATGCTTTACTCTACAAATTATTGGGAATGAGTATTTCAATTCAATTTTTGGAGTCGTGGGCTCACCGAACCTAGTCTCTAGAGGGTGATATGGAAATAATGTTGTTGGTGAATAGTTACTTCATGGTGACTTTTAATTGTATGACATATCATAATAGAGTTTTTGAAGGTGGGCCTTATTTCCAAAATCAAGTTGGATTATTTATTAAACCTTGGCATGTGGGTTTTGATCCTTCAGAGGAGCTCCCAAATTAGGTTCTAGTGTGGGTGCATCTCCCTAGATTTCTAGTTGAATGTTGGTGCAATGATATCTTATATAAGGTTGCTTTGCTGCTAGGGAAACCGGTGGGTCCTTCTCAATAAACTAAAGATAGAAATGTAATGACATTTGCTCGCATTTGTGTTGAGATGGATTTAAATAACCCTCTTCCAGATTCTTTGGAAATTCGTCTGGGTTCATATTCTTGGGTGCAACAACTAGATTATGAGACATTACCCTTTCATTGCTATCTATGCCATGAATATGGCCATTTGTAAAGAATATTCTTGAAGTCTAAATCTTTTATCTCATGCTACTCAGCCTCCCCACAACCCTCCTAAGGTCGACAAAGGAGAGGACCCTATTCTTGGTGTGGCTGCTAGTGTAGAGGGTTTTATGTCTGTTAAGGCTCGTAATAGGAACCAAGGTCAAAAGAGGACTCTAAAGGAGCATCAGGAAGGTGATACCTTTAATATATTTGAGGTTCTAGATGATCTTAGTTAGTAGGAGGTGAATCTAGGTATGATGATTATGGATCAGGGTGTTTTGGTAGTGGTTCAGGAAGGAATTATTCTATATCACAACTAGACTTCACAGGAGGTTGGTGCTTTGCAAATGGAAATGGGTCTGTTTGGTGGTTCATGGGGGGTTTGAGACTTTTGTGGATGCCAAAATGGGGGAGGGAGAGATCTCTACTCCTTTGGTGAAAGTGGGGTTTGATTCGGTAAAAGGTAGCAAGGCCTCTCCTTCGTTGGGACTTCTTTAGAAAGACCAAAAGAAAGGGGTTGCTAAGAAATCTTCTAAAGTTGGGAGAAAGAAGGATTTAGAAAAAATAAAGATGATGGGGGAGACTTTGGTGGAGTTTGGATTTGTTAAGACCCTATATTCCCATTTTTCTAACCCGTTGAAATGATCATCCTCTCTTGGAATGTGAGGGGCTTGACTAGTGGCCCTTGACAAAAAGTTATTTGAGAATTGGTGAGAATTCATTCTCTTGATGTTCTTTTTTTGTAGGAGACTAAGTTATCTCTTGAAAGTATGGTTGGTTTATTGCCAAAGTTTTAGGGGTGAGGTGAATGCTAGTGTATTGGGGCTCATGGTAATGTTGGGGGTGTGGTTTTCTTGTGGAACCCATTAAAGATTTGTCCTCTTTGGTGGTTGTCCTCCAAGTCTTCCATCTTTGTGGTTGCTTCAAGTCTGGAGTCAGGGAAAACTATTCTTCTTTCAAATATCTATGCGCCTACTGATTTTCCTGGTAAGTAGTTATTGTGGTCTCATATCAATTTCTTTCAGAGCCTTGCTCCCTTTTTCCCTCGGATTATTGTGGGTGATTTCAATGCCATTGTTGAGTTGGATGAGAAGAAGGGTGGTATTGCAAGGTTGATGCCTTCTGCCTTCCTTCTTCATGATAACATATCCACCTTGAATTTGGTTGACATTAAGCCTAGTAATGGTTAGTTTACTTGGAAAAATAGAAGAATGGAAGAGGATTGTATTGCTAAGAGATTGGATGATTTTTTGGTTTCTTGTTCCTGAATTGGTGGAGTGTGTTCTACTTGCTTTGAGATTTTGGATTGGAGGGGCTCATATCATTGGCCTATTAAGTTATTTGCTTATTTGGATCATGTCACTTGATCCCTATCTTTTAAGTTCTAGCTTATGTGGTTAAGATATTCTTCTTTGCAGGTGCATATGGCTGAATGGTGGTTGTTGGGAAGACCTGCTCATGGAATTGCTATGTATTCTTTTTCAAAACTGTTGCAATATGTGAAATATTAGCTTAAACGGTGGAACAGGTAGAGTTTTGGAAATATTTTTCATGCTAAGGTTGCTGCTCAAGCTGACTTGGATGTCATCACTTGAGAGATAAGGGATTCTAGTCTTTCAGAGGATTTAATCAAGGAGGAGGCAAGATATTTGAAAGCTTTGGAGGAGTGTGAGATGTGTGAGGAAATTTATTGGAAACAAAAGGCTCACGTTGAGTGGTTAGAGGAGGGGGATAGAGAAACTACTTTATTCTTCAATACGGTGAAATCCAAGAGACATGGTAATTCTATTCCTTTTCTTGTGAATGACAGGGGTGAGAATTTATCTTCTTGGCATGATATGTCTAGAGAAGCTTCACAGTTCTTTGATTCTTTATTTAGAGAGGATTCTTAGGATGGTTTGGCGGAAGAAAACCATGTTTTGTCTTGCATCCCATCTTGGTTATTGGGGAGATTAATGAGCATCTTTTGGGCTATATATCACTAGAGGAATTGGAGGCTACTTTTTTCAGATGAACAAAGGGAAAGCCCCAAGCCCTAATGGCTTTCTGATTGAATTTTATTAGGAATTTTGGGATATCATTAAGTTGGACCTATTGGAGGTGGTTCATGAGTCTCAGAGGAATAAGAAAATTCTATGGGATTTGAACTCTACCTTCCTTGCTCTCATTCCCAAATGTGAGGGGGTGGATAGGCTGAGTCAATTTTGACCTATTTCCCTTTGTAATGTTGTTTATAAAATCATCTCCAAGTTGATTGTTGAAAGGTTGAAGCGATGGCTTAGATGGATTATCTTTGAGGAATATAGTGGTTTTGTGGAAGGTCAGAAAATTCTAGATGGGTTGGTCATTCCTACTGAAAACATTCATTCTATGGCAGCCTCGAAAGATAAGGCTATGTTTATCAAGCTGGATATGGCAAAGGCCTATGATAGAGTTAAGCGGTTCTTCTTGCAAAAAATTCTTATTGCCTTTGGTTTTGCTGAAGAGTGGGTCTAGTTGGTTATTTAATGTGTTACTTCCACTTATTTCTCAGTGTTGATAAATGGTGAACCTTCTTCTCTTTTTAGTGCTTCTAGAGGCCTTCGTCAAGGGGACCCTCTCTCTCCTTATTTATTTATTCTTCTTGCTGAAGGTTTGGGGAGATCGGTGAAATGTAATTTTGAGTTAGGTTTTATTCAAGGTTGGATGTGAGGAAATGGTTTTCCTCCTTAGTCTCACCTGCAATTTGTGGATGATATTGCTTTGATGGGTATGGCTAAGATTAGAGAAGCCACAAATTTGTGCAATGCTTTGGATATTTATCTGGTTGCTTCTGGTCAAATGATTAATAAAGATAAATCTTCAATTTTTTCTTTAATACTCCACAACTTATTCAGCAAATTATTTCTCATATCTTGAGGTTTTAGATTGGGTCTCTCCCTTTAACTTATATTGGAATTCCTATCTCTCTTGGTAGCCTCCCTAGGGAGTCATGGACAAATATTCTAGATAAGTTTCATGAGAAGGTTAATCATTGGACTCATAGATGGTTTTCCTTTGTTGGGAATGTTCAGCTGCTTATTTCTATGGTGCAGGCTCTTCCTATTTATAGGTGTATGCTCTAGGTGGCTCAGGTTGGGTTTGTGAAGGATTTGGATTCTTTGGCTAGACAATTCTTTTGGGAGGGCAGCTTGTCCTCTTCTAATTGAAGCCTTGTGAAGGGGGATTTAGTGTGTATCCCGAAGAAGTTTGGGGCTCTTGGATTGCAGATGTCAACTTGGTCTGGGTTGGCACTAGTTGCAAAGATTTATTAGAGATGGTGTGTGGAGCAAGATCATATCTGGGCTAGGATTTATCTCACAAGTACCCTCCAAGGGTTCTGAAGGAGGAGATTTCCAGGTATCCTTTGGTGGGGAAAGGTTATGTGATTTGGGGAACACTTAAGAAAGGGGCCGCACTGATCAAGGAGGGCTTGTTCTGGATATGTAATAGGGGGTTGAGGCCCTCTTTTGGTTAGATTCTTGGGATGGTTTTCCCCCCATTTTGCACTAGTATCCTAATTTTTTGAATCTTTTCCAATGCTTCTAGGAGGCTGGTTGGTCAAGGGTGATTGATTTTAAGACTTCTTATCCATGTGGGCAGTTGGAGATGGCTAGGTGGAAGGATTCTTACGATTGGCTTGTGCTTGGGTTGGAGGAGGATTGTGTTGAGCTTCAAAATATTTTTGCTGGTAGACAATGTAGTTCCCTTAGGGATAAGGATATTCTTGTTTGGAGCTCAGATCCTAAGGGTGCTTTCACTGTGGCTAGTGGGTATCAAGAGTTTTTGGCTCATAAGTTTGGTGAGGTGGATGTCCCTTGGTGGAGACATGTGTGGAACAAGTTTTCATGGCCAAAGTGTAATTTTTTTATGTGGACTCTAGCTTGGAATAGATGTTTTACTTGGGATAATCTTTGGAAGCGAGGATTCCAGGGTCCCTCTATTTGTGTTTAGTGTGGCTACAGTGAGGAGGATTCTTTCCACTTTTTTTTTCATTGCTCTTATACTATGCTAATTTAGCATTTATGGTGGGGTGTTTGGAAACATCCATGTATTCATGCTTCCTCCCTTGTTGAGTTCTGGGGAAATCTAGGAAGACCTCCTTCCCAGGTCTCTTTCCTCCAAATTGCGTGGTGCATTGCTCCTACTTTCATCCTTTGGAATTTTTTTTTGGAAAGGAATCATAGGTTTATTCATGGGGATAGGTTGATGGTTCAATAGGTTTGGCACAAAATTGTTAGTATGATCCAAGAGATGGTGGAAGCCAAATGTTATGTGGCTTATCCTTTGGAAAGGAGTGATGATGAGATTATGAATAGATTAGGCTTACAAGGGTTGAATTATGTCTCTGCTTGTGTTAGAAGAGGTAAGCGGGGTAAAAAGAAGGTTCAAAAGGTTGGAAGATGGATGCTTCCTCTGACAGATGTTCTGAAGATCAATGTGGATGGTTCCTCTAGGGGTAATCTTGGGCCTGTGGGGATTGGTGGAGTTGGAAGAGATGGTTCTAGCTCAGTTATTTTCTTTTTCTCCATTCACAAAGGGAAACACTCTAACAACCTTATGGAAGGGTTTGTGATTCTCAGGGATATTGAGTGTACTTGTGCTTTGGGTTGGCATAGGTTTATCTGTGAATCTAACTCACAAATTATTGTTAATCTGTTGCATGAGAAAAAGGTGAATGAGGTTAATTGGCAGCTTGCCTTGGTGGTTCAACAAATTTTGCAGATATTCTCTACGTTGGAAGTGGTGTCTTTTTTCCACATTTTGTGTGAATGGAATAGGGTTGTTGATTGTCTGGCTAAGTGGGCTTTAAAGGATGTTGGTGATTGGAAGATTGAGGAGTGGGGAAAGTTATCCCCTAATTATTTTCATGAATTAGAGAGGGTCATTGCTGAAGATATGGATGAATAAGGTGTTTGTGGTGGTGTGGATGGTGGTTTTTGTCTTGGTTGGGTATTTTTGTGCTTTCTTGCTTGGGAGCCTATGGGTTCCTTCATCCCTTTGTATTGTTTATTTCTTGATTTCAATAAAGTTTTCACCCCTCTTTTTTAAAAAAAGGGAATGAAAAGATAGAAATGAATTAATTAAATAATTAAAAATTATTTAATTATCAAGGACGAAAGGGGGAATCGATGAAGAAAATAGAGTTCATAGGCATAGGAAATTTTTTGGTGTCTACAGTCCTATCAAGAAGGAACCTAAGATTATCATTCATAATCCTCCTACCACGTTCACTAAGTGGGGTGAACTAAGAAAAGAGACTATAGGTGAGGATATTTCTACACGGATCTATAAGGATGAAGAAGAAACCAAGTCCATGCAAATACCAATAGAGAAATATTCAAAAGGATTCAAGATATTGAAACAACAGGGTTATGATGGACATAGTGGTCTTGGTTTGAACAAACATGGAATGATAGAACCCTTGTTACCCCTGAAGTTGCTTAAGAACACAAGGTTAGGGTATGTACCACCAAAAGTGAGTCCTTGTTGTATTAAGTTATCTTTGGGTGAAAACTTTAACCCTTTTAATGAAATTGAGACATTTGAGGAATATCATACTAAAATAGATTCCAATGAGTGGGAATGGGATTCCTGCACCTCTAGTGATTATGACCCAACCAAAACCTTTTGAGAGCTTGACTTATCCTCATCCCAAACCAAACCTATGAGTGGTCATCCTGGATCAAAACCTTTTGGGATCCTGATGATACCTTTGTTTTTACAATATTTTCTTATTCCTTGAGCTATAATGATACCAATGATGATTTACCCCTTGTCCGCCTACAACCAATAGATTGGGATCAATAAGGACCACCGAGCTTAGACATATTCAAGAATGATGAAGTAATAGCTGAGTTCATGGGACTTCAAGAAGGAATACCAAGTGGGGACCATAAGGTTGAATTTATCATAGATCTTGACAACACAACATACTTTGGGGAGTCTATTCCACCCTCCAGTCGCAAAAGTGAAAAAAAAGAAAGAATAGGTCTCTAGGTGAAAATTGAAAGGTGCCTTTAGACCAAGAAAAAGTAAAAATATGGGATGTATTTGAGGGTGAAAACCTCCTTGAGGTGCCGAAGGATGGAGGTTTGGACATGTTGCAAGGTGTGACCCTTGGTCTTCCTTGCGCACTAAGTGCTTGGGTTTGTGACATGGTCTAACTACCTCATGTGGTTCTTAACCAAAGCTTGTATCGGGCATTGACAGGTTGATCTTTTGGTGCAATGACAAGTCCAACAATTGGTATCAGAGCTGGTCACAGGTTCAAACCCCATGCTTGTGTTGGGGGGGATTGTTGCAAGGTGTGACCCTTGGTCTTCCTTGCAAGCACTAGCACTTGGGTTTGTGACATGGTCTAACTGCCTCCTATGGTTCTTAATCGAAGCTTGTATCGGGCATTTTCAAGTCGATCTTTTGGTGCAATGACAAGTCCACAGGACATGCTCCCCATAAGCCAAGAGAGATCACCATTTCTTGTAGAAAAATTGAAAGAAGTCAATCTGAGTACAAATGATAATCCTAGAATTGTTCACTTTGCAACATCCTTGACAGTCACAAAAAGTACATAATTCACCACTTTCTTTTCAAAGAGACAAATCAATTTCACATGGGCATACATTGATATGTCTAGATTGGATCCTAAGTTATTCTTATATCATTTTCCATTGTTCCCAAATGCAAAACCGGTCAAGCAAAAGTTGATGAAAATGCACCCCTAGATTTCACTTTTAGTAAAAGTAGAATTGAAGAAATTGCTTGACGTTGGTTTCATCCATCTAATAGACTATGTAGAATGGATATAAAATCTTGTCCCCACAATGAAACCAACTAGCGGAATCAAAGTTTTCATAGACTTTAAAGACTTAAACAAAGCTTGTCCTAAAGATGACTTCTCGTTACCCAACATTGACATCATAGTAGACTTGACAATGGGATATGAAATGCTATCACTTATGGATGGTATTTTAGGATATAATCAAATCAAAATTTCCCTTGAGGATCGACATAAAAAAAAATCACTTGTGCTTGGGGTACTTATTATTATAACATCATGCCATTTGGTCTTAAGAACATTGGAGCAACCTATCAAAGATATATGACCACAATTTTTATGACTAAATGCATACCTTCATGGAGGACTATGTCGACGACTTGTTAGAAAAATATTTATCAAGAGATAATCACTTGGTATTATTGGATAATATTTTTAAATGGTTAGAAGAGTACAAGGTCATATTGAATCCAAGAAAGTGTGTATTTGGGGTGCAATCCAATGAATTATTAGGATACATTGTCTCTTGTAGAGGTATTGAGGTTGATCCCACAAAAGTGAAATCCATCATGGATATGCCTCTACCAACAAACATAAGTCAATTACATACCCTACAAGGAAGATTACAATCTATCCAAAGGTTCATAGCTCACTTAGCAGATAAATGTCAACCATTTCAACATTTTCTTCGTAAGGGAGTCCCATTCATATGGATTGATCGTTATCAATAAGCGTTCCAACAAATCAAGGAATATTTTCTATCCCCTCAAGTTCTTATGCCTCCTATCGATGGTAAATACTTAATACTATACATATCAAGAACTTCATCAACAGTAGGAGCCTTGTTAGCACAAAATGATAATAATGGAAAAGAATGAGATATCTATTATATCAATCACACACTTGTGGGGTATGAGATTAATTATAGTCCTATTGAATGAGCATGCCTTGCAATTTTCTTTTCCACTCAAAAGATTCAACACTACATTTTGAATCATTTAACAAAACTGGTTGCAAAGATAGATCCCTTGAAATACCTACTTAGCAAAGCAATGCTAATAGGTCGATTAACAAAGTGGGTCATGATCTTGAGTGGGTTTGACACATAATATGTTGATCGTAAAGCAATGAAAGGACAAGTGATAGCTGATAAACTTGCAAATGCCCCAAAAGTAGTAGATCATCCATTAATATATGATTTTCTTGATGATTCTATTTTCACAATGGAGACCTCTGCAACATGGAAGCTATACTTTGATGGGTCTTATACAAGTCATGGTTTAGGAGTGGGTATCGTCTTTGTCACACCCTAAGGGGAATCAATACCTAAGTCATACAGAATAGCGTTCCCATGGACAAATAACATGGTTGAATATGAAGCATTGCTAACAAGACTACGAATGACCATCAAATGAAAAATTAAGAATCTTCAAGTCTATGATGACTCCCTATTGGTTATCCATCAGGTCAACGATGACTACGATACAAAAGATGAAAAACTCACTCCCTACAAGATAATGGTTGATATTTTCAAGAAATATTTTGATGTCATCATCTTCACTCAAATCCCAAGGATTCAGAACAAAGTAGTTGATGTAATGGAAAATATTGGATCTCTCTTGGATATACCTAATAACGTGCCATGATACGAGTTCTTTGTGGAACAATTGTTGGTCCCCGCATTCGATGTCACTGAGTCTGAACTCTTGTATGAACTTGTTGTTCATGATTATCCCTAGTACAAAGATCTTTACAATTACCTACATGACCAAATTGTCCCTCCCAGCTTGTCCACTAACCAACACAAGACCTTTATTCGACAAGAATCCAAGTATGTCATCATTGGTGATACCCTTTACCGTCGTAGCCTAGATAGCAACCTCCTTAGATCTATCCATTTAGAGGGAGCACAACCGACTTTACATGAGGTACACGACAATATATGCATAGCTCACTTTGTTGGTCCTACCCTAGCCAAAAAGCTTATGCGAATGTGATACACTCATAATAATCACAGTAGGAGAACACTCATTGAAGACATCAACATACATGTTATCCACAACAAGAAATCACTCATGAATATAAAACATATTCAAACATTCTTATCCTTTCATGTAGATGACTAAATTCACATCTTTCTTCAGTTCAGATCTTTCATGCCTTAAAACGATAAAATGTATATATATTATTGATATGCAATTCATTCATTCTTTGCAAATGACAAGAAAAATGATCTTTGTTGACATTTCTCAAATTCACACAAAATTAAGGCACCTCTATTGTAATGTAATTCTACTTAACTTCCATGAAATACTTAACTTATTGAATACCGTGAGAAACCAAACCAAAGAATTAAAGTACAAGAATTACTATACTTATTGTTGAGTAAGATTCAATCTGAAACAAGCATATTGATGAATATACAAAATCATTGGGCATAATCATAGGAGATTAGTGTCATAATATTAAGATTGCATTGGGAGGTGCAAAACAATAACACAACATCAAATTCTTAAAGAAAACGTTTAGGGTGTCATACTAGGTTCAAACAAAAATATGATATTGATGTATGTTAGGTTCAAATAATGCAACAACCTACCATGGCATAAAGCTGGCTAGGGAGAAGGGGATCTCAAAGTTACAGGTTAAAGGGGACTCTTTAAATATAATCAACTACCTTAGGAATTGTTCCCCTCCTTCATGGACTATTGAAAACTTTATTTTGGACGCCCATGCTATGTTGCAGGATTTTAATGAGGTGTATATATCCCAAGCCTTTCGTGAGGTGAATGGGGTGGCTGAATGGATGGTGAATCATGGGGTGACATCAGCTAGACACTGGGAGGCTAATGATAACCTGTCGATCGATTTAATTAATTTGCTTAATAATGACAAATCCTAGCTTGCTGGAGGAAGCCATCTCCTCGTCTAAAGGATTGTGTGGTTATCATGGCCATCTCTGTTTGATTAGATACCTCATACTTGTGAAGATATTTGGAATCTTTGGGCATCCTAATCATAAATGTAAGAGGCCCCTCACCATTATTGTTCTTAGTACTACACTTGGCAAGCACACATGCTTTCTATGTGCTTTTATTCCTATTGCCTTGGTGTTTATTTGCAACTATTTGTTGTTTCTCTCTACGTTTGTGAAGTGTTCGATGATGGGTGGGGAGAGGTGCAAAATGGATCCAATTTTACTGTGATGAATTCAAGGCCAATGCCAATGTGCGGGAAATCCTACAGAAGGGAGGGGTTAACCCTTTCATGGAGAGATTGCATGGCTTTAAAACTAGTGTTTCCAAAGAGTTTGTTGATGCCTAGCATGACTGGGTTCTAAGCATGTTTGGTAGGGATACCACTATTAGTGAGGAATTCATTGTGGAGGTAACTGGGATGTCGACCGAAGGAAAAAAGTTCTACAGAGACAAAAATATTTTAGGGTCTGATAGATTGAATTTTCTTCGGGACAGAGAGCGAGCCAAAATGGTGAGGCTGGACTGTGGCAGTTATGATAGGTCCAAGATTAAACCTATCTGGTAGGAGGTTGCCATGGTGTTGATGCGTTATTTCACCCTAGATGGCAGGTATTCGACCTTGTATGGTCATCACTTTGTGATGCTCAATCATTTTTGTTAGGGTAAGTTCATTTCTTTCCCTTTCTATCTGTTGCTTTCATTGGAAGAGGGGATTGCAAATTTTAGGAAGAATTTGAGAAACCCTTTTTTACATGAGGGTTTAATGTTGCTTATCATTGATCACATTAAGGCTAACTATGTTGTTGAAGTTCCTCATCCTCTTGACTCTGTCAAGTTGAAAAAGTTGAAGAAGGGGAGTGGGAAATGCTAGGTTGAGGAGGTGGTGGAGAGTGAGGTGACAAAAATTGAGGAGTCTAAGGTGTGGTTAGATGGGTACCACATTGACTTAGACTACACTCCCTTTTTAAGTGGGAAGAAACCCTATGCTAGAAAGGCGAAACCCTCCAACTTGTGTGTAAAGAAAAAAATTCAAAAGGTTTGTGGTGAAGAAGTTGAGGAGGGAAACAATAGTGGAAAGAAGGATAAGATACAAGGGCTGGTGTGCTCTAAGGATGTCATGGAAAAGCCCCTGAAAGTCTTAAGGGTTAACAAGATTAGTGAGGTGGTGAATTTTGGGAATTTGGACTTGGGTTATGGTGTTGGTGGAGGGACCCCTACTGCTAGAAAGGTAAATAGTGTGGTGGATGTGGACGAGTCCATTCATGCGACGACTTATAAAGACAAGGGTAAGTCCAAGGTCAATTCTCCCGATGGTTTTCATGATGATGAACCCCTCATGAGCTCCCATCAGGCGAGAGGTTTATTTTAGGGTGCCATGGACTACTCACAAGCCTCAGGTCTGGTTAAGGAAGGGGCTGATATTTATTTCAATCTACTTATGTGGCTAGTTCAAGAGGTTCAGGACCTCCATAAAAAACATGATACAATTGCCCATTGTAATATCTCTATGCTTAGAAGTCTTAAGGAGAAGGATTCCGTTTTCGGACTAGCCAATTCTATGAATTCCAGTGTGGGCCTTTTGGTGGAAGAGATGGTCAATTTGAAGAGAGACTATGGCCCAAGGCTAGCTTTGTTGGAAAAGAACTATCAGTTGATGCATAAAGACCTAGACATGATCATCAATCTAAACAAGGAGAAATTGGAATCTCGGCTGAAGGGCTTGTGTTCCTGAATTAGAAGGTACAGGAATAGATTGGTAGATCTCTATTAAATGAGCCAAAAAACAAGGAGATGGGGGAGAATGCTGATAAGGAGCTGCAGTTTGCGGACTTGGGCATGAGGCCGAGTGATCGCACTCAAAGCAAAACCAAGAAGTGAAAAACGGTGCCAAGGCAGGACATGGAGGAGGTCATGGAAATTCATGACAGGGTTATTTCTAAGGACTTGGAAGCGGATAGAATGCTTAAGAAACTTCTCTAATGGCCATTTTTTCTATTCTTTTTTGTTTGGTTTTGTTGCTGGGTGCTTTTGTTTTAAGTTGATGGGTCACTGATGTTTTTGTAATCAGTTTGTTTTGGTGTTTGGGTGGGCAGCCTATTGCTGTATCTTTGTTTCCCTTGCTCTTTTTTGTAGAGGGTTTCAGGGGCCCTTTAAAACCCATTTTTCATTAATAATTTTTTTTTGCAAATAATAAACAGGTTAAGAATATAATTTATCTTATTGATAATATTATAGTCAATTAAGATATGGTTTGAAAAAGAACACGACTAAAGGATTGATGCAATATGCTACCTATGTAATATTTGTTCTTAGTTTAACATGAAATTTTCTATAATTCTAATAGGCTTAATTACTTAATTCAAAAGAGATGACAACAATATTATATCATAATAAATTAGTCATGGATTTTTAAACCTCAATCATGTGTTACTAATGGCTTTTTGATACAAGGTAATTGATTGATCAATTTATAATCATGATATTCTCGAGCTATCTAATCATTTATTTAATATTATAAATTTTGGGTGTTAATAGATTTAAGTAAATTATATATACATATATGATACAACTCTATTTCATGTCTAATTATCATTATGTATTTATATATGTTTGAGTGCTTATTCTCCTATACACGTACAAATAATTATTGACAATTTCTATGGTTACATTTATTCCAACATGCGCTAGTGTCATGGATGATGCTTTAACATACTTCACACCAATAATCAATGATTAGCCCTTGCAGCTTTTTAAAAAATGCACAAGAAAAAGTTGCATGTGTCTCCTAGCATATGGTTCAAACTATGCACAAAAGAGAATCTCAGTCCAATAAACATAGGATGGGACTTGTTGATGATGATTCATGCAATTAATATGTGAAGGGAAAATAAAATGGAAATTAATGATGTGTTTAGAACAAATCCACAAGTACCTCAAATAGATAAATGAATATACAAGAAAACATGTTTATTAGGAGGCTAACAAGTGGTAGAACTACCAACAATAAAGGATTGGAATAGGAAGTAGGACAAGTAGTCTCTCAAGATATTTAGACTTGGGATGGTTTATATGGCATCCTCCATAATGACTATGCTCTATCCAAGAGGTTGAACCATATTTAAAGTAAACAAAGTAAATACAAGAGCCCAAATTTCCTAGAATAGAATGACAAATCCTAAGCAAGGAGTGATCATAATCCTATACAAAAATAAATAAAATAAAGCACAATAGTATAATATGTGCATATCCCAAACATGGTGAAAAGACTAGTAATTCCAAACGATGAATGTGATTGCGCAACAAAAAGCATATACAAATGTAGTTCAAGGTCTTAAGGAGGAGGATTTTATCAACACCACACATGTATTGAAGTCACAACCAAAAGGAAGATACAATGCCATTAATATAATCACATTATGTAGAGAAGGAAAACTAAAGGAATCCATAGCCGCTTTG
This sequence comes from Sequoia sempervirens, assembly GCA_007258455.2. Lineage (NCBI taxonomy): Eukaryota > Viridiplantae > Streptophyta > Pinopsida > Cupressales > Cupressaceae > Sequoia > Sequoia sempervirens. Next base: position 8,830 of record VDFB02117727.1, on the reverse strand, counting down.
TGGTAGGAGCCTGCAAAACTCAATACCATTGTTTTTGCATCATTATTGCAGGAATGTGGAAAGATCAAAGGCTTAAAAAAGGTATGTACATACCCACATCATTAAAATTGGATTCAAGCCCGATACATTCCTCTGGAATAATATTCTCAATATATAAGAAAAATATGGAGATTTAAAAGATGCATGTAGAGTGCTTGATAAAATGCCTCAATGAAGCACCATCTCATGGACCTCAATGATCACTGCATAAAGTCAAAGTAGGAAAGCATATGAGACTTTGAATCTTTTCAACCAAATACAACATGAAGGCATAAAACCTAATCATTATACTTATTCTAACAACATTAAGGATTGTGTTATTCTTGGTTGAAAGGCTCTAGATGATGGAAAAAATGTCCATGATCTAATTCTTAGGATTGGATTTGAATTAGATGTGGTTGTTATGAATGCACTGGTTGATATGTATGCAAAATGTGGTTCGATTTGGGATGCGTTCCAAGTGTTTGATAAATTTCTGAACAAAATATGGTCTCGTGGAATTCAATGATACTAAGATATTGCCAAAATGGAAATGGTGGGGAGGCAATGAGACTATTTTCTTAGATGCCTAAACTAGACATGATCTCATTGAATGCAATGATTGTAGGATTGGCACAAAATGGGTTTGAAGATAAGGCATTGAAGTTTTATGTTCAAATGCAATATATGGGCATGAAACTAGACAAATTTACTTTTTCTAGTGTGTTAAGGGATTGAGTCAAACATCATTGGAATTACTCCCCTTGTTGATATGTATGCAGAATGCACCCTAAGTGTTTTGAAAATTCTATCATAATATTTCAACCAATAGAGGTGCAAAAAATAAACAAAATGAATGTAATAACAAAAAACTAGTACATAAGAAGAGGAATGCATGTTTGCAAGTTATACAAGTGGGTCGCTGGTTCAAATCACAGATCCCTAAACAATTAATACAAATGGGTTGTAGGTTTGAAGCAAACAAAATAGGACAAAGATATGAAAAATATTGCATATCTTTTTCCCATTGTGCATATCCGTCATAACTTCATCTGGAAATTCACAGCATGAAAAGGCATGGTTCTCCCCTCCTCTCACATGATGTGAATGTGTCAACATGGGTATAATCTCCTTGAAATCCTCCATTCAAACTCCTTTTTTTCTTTTCTCTTGTCCCCCTTTCACCATGGTTATTTCCCCTTGCATGTGAAACCTGCCAAGAAAGGTAAGGTACATGTATCTTCCTTTCATGTCCACCTCCTCCACTTAGGTTTTCCCATCATGAATTAATGCCCCATCACTCTTATGCAAGGTAACATTTCCAATAAAATATTTTAGACTTTATAATTATTAAGAAAATGGTTCCAAGTATTAATTGTAAATCAAATTTCATATTTTTTTAATAGAAATTATTCATATATCATTATTTAATAACAGTTTAGAGTGGGAAGAGGAGGGGGATTTGAATTATGGGGCCGTTGATGGTGAGGATGGAGATGATGTTGATGAGGTTGATGGATTTCTGCCAGGTTGGTTGCTACTGCCACCCTGCTGGGTTATGTTGGGGTAGTTTTGGCTGCTGTCTCTAGCCTAAAGGGTAGTGTTCTTATGAGGATGCTTGATATTGGTGTCCTGCTGGGAAGTGGTGGTGCTGTTGCATTATAGAACTTTTTTTAGGCTTGGTGGGTGGTAGTTTTTTGTTTCTATTGGCTATTTGGGCACCTCTGTTGGATCATTTTTCCTCATGGGTGTTGCTGCTCTTTTTTGGGGCCATCCTTAGCTGTTGGTTTATCCTTGGTTTTTTTCTTTATGTTGTATCCTTTCCTCCCAAGGTTTTGTCTTAGAGTGTGGGGTGGGATATTTCCTTCTTCTTCTGGTGCTTTACCCATGCAACTCCCTTGGCTGTTTGTGGTCATGGGTTCTTTTGGTCTCAAGAGGGTTGGAATTATTGATTTTTCTACTATTGAGACTGTGATGGAGTGGTGGTTTTCTATCCATGTTGTTGTTGTGGGTGTTGGCTTGGTCATGGAAGGTTTCTCCCCTTTCCTCTATTCTACTACTGTGATGGTGTTGTTTTCTGTCCCTTTTTTCTTGGTTACCTTTATGCTGGCACTATTGCTTGACCATTTATTTGTGTTTGTTGCTAAGACGTCATTGGCTGCGCATTGCTTTAAGGTTTTTTTCTTGTCCCATTTGTTCTTTTAGCTGGTGAAAGCCGTGGTTACCCTCTTCTTTGATAGGGTTTCCTCTTGTCGCATGGTTAGGGAGTTTTTCCCTCTATTGTTTGCTCTTATGGCTACCCTCCTCTATGGGCTAGATTGGTCTGGTCTCATGTTGCCTTGGGAATCTAAGTTCATTATTTTTGCAGGAGTTTTTACTTTTTCCTTGGACCTTGAGTTTCCTTTAGAGGTGGAAACTTCTATCAAGGTGGAGGTGTGTGTTTGGATCAAGGTTTCTCTACTATTGCTCATTTTGAGGTGGAGGCCATTCCTATGGAGGTGGAGTGTGCATTTGTTCGAGTGTGGTTGCTGCTGTGAAAACAATGTTCTTAGTTTCTTATCCTTTAGAGGTAGAGAGGTAGGATTGAAGTGTTGGGTGGTGAATTTCATCAATATGGAAGTTTTTGTTGGCTCTTTATTTTAGTTTCTTAAATGGTGTTCCTTTTGTCACTTGACTGATTCGGGTTGTGTTGGCTCAACAATGTTTTGTATGTGTGTTTGGATTGCTGCTACTTGGTTGTTGCAAGTAGAGTTTGGTGGGTTTAAGGTCCCCATTAAAACTTGGTTTGTTGTGAGGGATTATGATCTCTGTAATCTGGTTGTAAGAGGGTTTTAGGTTCCCTTCTAAACCTGATTTGGGTTCAAGATCCCTTGTAAAAATTGGTTGCTTTGGGTTTAAGGTTCCCTTCAAAACCTTTTTGGATTCGTGCAGATTTGGGTAGTCATGTTGTTCATTTGGTGATTTGTTGTTGCTTCCCTGCTAGTTGGCTATGCTGTTTTCATGTGCAACTTGTTCTTCTTTGAGAGGGTTTCAAGTCCCCATCAAAACCTGTTTGTAAATGGTTTCAGGTCTATTCAAAACCTGTTTTTCCCATATAATCAAAATAGTTAAAGTTGGATTTCTTTTGATTTTTAGTTATTTTATATTTATACAAAATAATATTAAATCTCTTTATTATTTTAAAATAATAATAATAACAAAATTTATTTCCAAATAAAATCTTTGTTTCTTTCAACTACTTCAATAAGAAAATAACAAAGGTCATAATTTTATTTTATTTTCAATAATTTATCTTTCTTGATTTAATAAATAAGTTATGCAAAGGAACAAGATGTGATAAGTTCGAGAATCTGGGATACTTCATAACTCTTTTTTCTAACAACACCATCTTTAAATGAAAAATACTAAATAGTGATGTTTGAAGTTTTGATTGCAAAATATTCAACAATCAGGTGTTAGGTTCACTCTTTATCTCTTGTTTGCAATATTCTGACGAGTTTAAGAAGTAAGCCCAATCATCGATATTTGAATAGATTTCTAATGTTATCAAGAGTCAAAGGTTAAGGATATTGGCTAATGTTTACTTTATGATTTTGGCATTAAGTAAAGAAAACTCTCGAAGCTCGATGTCCGAAAATTGTTATTTTTTAACTTCATTAAAAGATCTCTCAGAGTATGCTCTTTCAAAATCATTCATTTTACCAAGGAAAATGTAAATTTTCATGGTTTCAAGGATCAAGGATCAAGCCTTCTACATGCCTTCTTTCTCAACAAAAAATTATGTAGATGGTATTCCTGATTAGTGATACCTGAAAAGACTCTTCAAAAACAAGGAATTTTTGCTAAGGTTTGTGTTGGATCTCAAGGGTTAGAGTTTTGGCCTATCATTTATTAGTTTGTTGATAAGGAACATAATCAAAACTCAAAATTTGAATTTTTGGATATCAAGACTTGTAATCTTGTAGGGAATGATCGAGGGTCGAGTGTTGAAGTTTTCTCATGACTTGATACACAGTCGGTTAAGAAGTAAGCCAACACTCCGACACTTGATGCTTGAAAGGCAACTTAGAAAAAATACTAAGGCCAAAAAGGACATTAGCAAGGACAAGGCCTAAAACACGATCAAATAATAACATAAACATCCTTGATCGATGCGTCAAGAGAGAAAATTGATGTGGTAACAAAATGAAAGAAAAACATGCTAGAACAAAATGAAAAAAAAGGATAAGGGAGGAGAAACATAAGAAAACAAAAACCAAATAGGCTATAATGATTTCATGCAAACACAAAAATGAGAGGGAGACACATGAAGAATCCAACACGCATAAACCAAGGAAAATGATCAAACAAATGAGAAAAGACATAATTTTGATCCTACATAGAGAAAACATGTGAGAGGGGTAGGAGAAAATGTACATGAACCACAAATGAACATGCCAAAACTAACAAGCATGAACACAAACACCATAAAACATGTGCATGAAGCAACAACCATGAGCAAACATGAACACAACCAAGCAAAAACTAGAAAAAAAACCAACAAAGCAACAATAATGGTGGATGAAAGCACATATTAGGGTTTCTTTGCATGAGGAAATAGTTACAGATCTCTTTGAATGCAATAGCAAAGGGTAAATGGTAAAATGGTCAACAAAGACTCGATAATACCCTTCAGTTGCTTCATTAATTTTACATTAAAACACCCTATCAACACTACTAATTTGCTTGATTGATTTTAATAGCTTGGGGCTTGAGGTGATAAGATGTTGTCATCATCAGGCCTTAGGGGTTGAGTTTTTGGTATGATGAACTCCCAATGCTTGAAGATTGAAAGGACAATAAATAAATAAATACCAAGCACCGAGGCGGGAGTTAGGGATCGGGCCTAACATGCATGGTATACCAATATGAAACAACCTAATTTCCAAAATCTCAACAAGAAACTCAAAAGGAAGAAGGAAAGAAAAAGAAAGGAGGAAAAAGAAGAGAGATAGGAAAAAAAGAAAGATAAAAGAATAATGAAAGAAAAACAACACACAAAAATAAAAAGAGGGGGCCCCTCATTTTATCAAAAATAAAATGGGGCATGAGTGAAAGGCATAACAATACCCTCAACCCTATACCCAATATCCTCAATGCTAACACATATACCCTATACACTCAACCCTATACCCTCAACCCTAAACAATATCCCTCAACCTTAGGATTTAAAGCCTATACAATAAACCCCCAACCTTAAACTCCATACCCTTAACCCTATATCTAATACCCTCAAACTTGAACCCTATAGGTCCTCAATATTATACCCTAAACCCTATATTGTATACCTTATACCCTTAACCCTACACACTCAACCTTATACCCTCCACCATAAACCTTATACCCTCAACCCTATCCCTTATACCTGGGTGAGCCCATAATACTGTGTTCCACTTTTTGGCCAAGTAGGACATGGAAATCAACATTTTTCACCAAATTATCAATTTATGAAACCTAGAGAAACTAAACCATTAATAATTTAGAGATGATGTGAACTAGTTATTTGTGAGAATTTCTATGTAGATTCTAAATCTATATATTTTTTAAATTAAAGATAAATTATGATTTTTTTACGTAAATTTTAATAACTTATTTTTTACAATAAACAACATTTTAAAATGGTGATGTTTAAGTTGTCACACATAATTTTTTTTTTGAAAGGATAAATTATAATTTTAAAAATTTATATTTTAAAATGGAAAGTGGTCTCCCTGGTTCTTTGAAATGAAAAGTGTTGGAGTCATGTTGCCCTCTATCCCTTGAGTTAAGACACCTTGCAATGACCCTATAGGACATCCTCTCACTAACTATAATTCCATCTTAAACTTGTAGGATGAATTTTATTGGACTAAGGAGAGCAAGGGTAACCTCTCTATCAAGATTGCCTATGATTTTCTATCAGTGTAGGGGAATCAAGACAAGTTATGGAAACAAGTATGGAATAGACAACTAACTCCAAAAAATAATTTCTTTTTGTGGAAAACTTGCCACAATAGGATTCTAACTCAAGAGAACTTAAGGAAAAGGGATTTGCAAACCCCAAATAGATGCATGCTTTGTAAGAATGACAAGGCGTTTGTCCCTCATGTTTGTTACTCCACTACCCATTTGCTACTGAAGTTTGGGAATTGGTGTTTGGAAGATTAGGGATTCACTAGGCCATGAATCCAACCTTAAGAGTTTCATTGAAAATTGGGTTGACCCTTGTCAACACCCTCTGCCCAAATAAAGTTGGAGACAGGTCCCCCCTATTTTATGTTGGTGTTTGTGGAAAGAAAGAAATAACCAAATTTTTAGAAGTGTTGAAAAAATCGATAAGGAGGTATTTAATATTGGTCTCAAATTCATCTATGAGAATGTCTCCTTATATGTTTGGAAACCCTCAGACATAGCTCCTACTGGGTGGGAGATCAACATGGCTAATTCTTGGAACAAGAAATTAGAGATAAACTCCTTTGACAACTCTAAAGCATTGGCTAGACTTGCTACGGTCTAAAAACCTCCTAATATCAGCTGGCATAAACTTAAATTCGATGGTGCAATGAAAAGGAACCCTAGTTTGGAAAGCATAGGAGGCATTATCAGAGACCTACAAGGTAACTTGGCTGTGGGGTATGTTGGTGGCATCAGAAAATAAACTTCCATGACAATTGAGGCTAGAGTGCTGCTCAAGGGATTTAACATTGTTGTTAGTCTTGGCATAAAAAAATGCACATTGAAGGAGACTCTAAGACGGTGATTGATTCCATCAATCTTAACCATTTCCATGGTTGGAATATTAGAGACATTTTGTTGGATATTATATTTATGCTTACCAATATCGAAAGAAAGAAGATAACTCATATTTTTCATGAGGGCAACCAGGTGGCTAATTCTTTAGCCAACTTGGGCTCTTCATGGATACTAACTAAATGTTGGAGAAGATTGGGAGCCCTCCCCATGAACATATAAGGAATTATCTTTGCAAAAATAAAAAATCACTACTGTGAATGATGAAATCTATCATATATTTTGTTGTAGGTTACATGTGGTTCTAATCCCTTGGGCTCATGGTGATGTGGTTGTTGCATGATCAACTAGAGGGGTGCAGATGGAAGTTTGGATGGGAGTCAAGAATTTGGTACTACCCCCTTGGGCTCATGGTGATGTGGCATTGGCATGATGAGGTGGAGGGGTGTGGGGGGATGTTTGGATGGGAGTCAAGAAAGATTGTGGGGAGTAGATGGTCTTTTCAAAATATTCATGAGTTTTCTTGTCAAAAGTACCAATTTTAGAACCAAGTTTATGAAAACATGCGTAAGGCCAAGACTATCTTCAAAATTTTGGCTATTAATGATTTGATTAATATCATGATGGATCTTGGATTATCTTTGGGGTACTTAAGCAATATTTTTTTGGCCCCACAAACCTAATATCTTTGGGAATGACCACTAGTATGTGTGAAAATTTGATTGCCTTAATTAGGCAATATTTTTCGTTATGTTATGGCAGTGCTGATAATTGGGGTGTGTGTTTTTCCCATTAACATTTTGAATTATGTCTTTCTTTTCTATTCCGATTGAAAATTCATGAGTTGGGAGAGCAAACGGGTGGTGATAGAGTTCGAATGGAGCTTGGTTCTTGCTAGGAGTTTCATAGGAACCCCCTTGTTTGGCACATTTGCATTGAGGAAGTAATTGCACCTCTAATGGAATGCCTTTAGGGGTATGATGAGAATCTCTCAACACAATTCACAAGCTCTTGGAATGATAGGAGAGTCATAGTTGGTGGAATATCCTTTGAAATTAATGAGGATTTCATAGACAAGGCCACATGCCTATCATGCACAGGATAAAATCTTAAAAAAATACTAAAGTGAAGGATCTAGAAAGCCTCCATACTTTATGCCAGGGGAATGAGAAACCAAAAAAATTGTATGTAGGGTTCAAAAGGGAGTCTCTGTTGAAGCCTTGGAACTAGGTATGTCTAGCCATTATGAAGTACATTACATTGGAGGGGAGATTCATAGTGTTTCATTTTTACCATCTGCCCTTGCTGAACCATCTTAGACAAAAAATCCTTATAAGCTTTCCCTTCTTCCTACTTTTGTTTCCAGAAAGTTCTATTAAGGAAACCTTTGAATTGGTTTCCAAGAACCCTGAAAAACCACCACCTTTGACCCTACATCAAGGCCTAATTTTTTTTCTATACTACTTTCATTTGGCCGTTTTCCCCCTAAACCTATTTTGACTGTCAGAATTGAGGAACGAGAATCCTCTAACCACTCTCCTAATGAACCATCCCTGACTGCTTCAGTTGGAACCAAAAGGAAGAATCCCCCCATGCCTTGTGAAACCCCTGATGAACCTAAACCTAAACCTCTGGCTAAGAAGAAAAAAGGGGTCTGGGTCTAGCTCAATTAAAAGCGGTTGCTAGAATTTGTGAATTGAAGAACACTCCCACTATAAAGGATTATAAATCGGTTGCCAAGAACAAACATGAACCTAAAAAGGGAAAAAAATGGCACCCCGTGCCATGTGGTGGAGCCAAACATGAACACTGAGGAGGGAGACTCTGCTGACAGAGATTCCCATGGGGACATAGTTATTGTTTCCAATGTGGACATAGGGGTGGGGCCAATTAGCATCAAACATTATAACAAATTGGAAAAGAACAAAAAGGAGGACCTTGTTGATGAGATTTCAAGTGATTCTAAGTAGAAGGGGGGAAAGGAGGAGAGAAAACATAATACCATTGAATAAACCAAGGATTATGTTGAAGGAACAAGCCATTT
>VDFB02117726.1:0-11605 GCA_007258455.2 Sequoia sempervirens | reverse complement strand
AGTTGCATCATAAATTAAATCTCTGCCTTTTTGAGATATATTGATTTAATTTCTTCCTTAATGAACAAGCGCTGCCTTCTAATCATGGCCCTCACTTTATATAAGACAAATCTTGTCTTTTTTAATTTTTGTTTTATTCAACTCTAATCGCTTCTTATTAATACTTAGTTTTATTCTGAAGAATCGTACTTAGAAACAGATCGCACCTCTTCAAGAAAAAAAGACGTGTTCTTTCATGTAATAGTTTTTGCTTTTGACTTTTTCTTATTTTGTCCTATATGATTTTGTCTTATGTGCTGCAAATATTTTTAATTATATTTTTTCTTATAATATTAAATTGCTGTGTAATATGTGAGAATCGATCTCCCTATTGCTGCTTTTAATGGTCTTAATTGCTGCCACTTTATTATCATTACTCACCCTTTACTTGAATCTTCATTTTTATGCCTTTGAACGCTCCTCTGATATTATCACCTTCTCTTGTGTTATCATTAACAAGCTGATCTTGTTATCATTAACAATCTGATCTGCAATTTAGTCTTTTCATAACTCTGCTTTATACCTGTTCTCATATTTGCTTCTGCTCATAACTCTATATTTACTTCGGCTTAAATCTGCTTAAGAAACGAATGATATTGCATTGTAGGCTTTAATCATTGCTGTGCTTGTAGTCATAGAGTTACTGTGTGTGACCAAAATAAATGGCTTCCAAATACGCTATCTTCAGTTGTGATAATCATCTTACTTTACCTTGACATCAATGACAATTTCCAACAATCTTGACTAAGTGCCTTTGACATCAATGACAATATTTCCAACACGAAGTGCTACGTTTGCACGTAACCTGTGGGATAGTTTGAAAGATAAATATCAAGTCTCCAAGAAAAGTAGAGCTTTGTATTTGAAGAATTTGTTATTTTCTACCAAATTGCATGAGGGGGGTCTTTGTTAGAGCATATTCTAAAAATCAAAAATCTTTGGGATCAACTTGCTATGGTCATCAAACAAGTAGATGACAAAGATATGGTTGCTCTAGCCATTAACGGCTTGCCACCCTTGTTTGAGGCTTTTTTGGAGTCTCTAAACTTGTTGGCAAAAAGACAAATTTTGACCTTTGACAAGGTTAGTTCATACTTCTTGCAGAAGGACAATTGACAAGAGTAAATGAGTGAAGCTTCTTTAAGGAGTTCAAGAAGTACACACTACATGGTTTTCAGGTACACAACTCAACTCTCCTCTCATTTCACAACCATGGAGAAAGGCATTGTACTTCTATTGTGAGAAATTTGGGCACGTGAAGAATGATTGTAGGAAAATTAGTATGATCTATCCCACAAGCATTAGAACTAATGTGGTAGATACTATTGAGGAAGACCATGACGAGTATGCATTGATGGCTTTTTCAGATAGTGTTAAAAGCAGTTGCTAGTTCTTTGATTCAGGTGCATCCAAACACTTCACATGTTGAAAGGACTGGTATGTCGGGTTTATTGTTGATGATAGTCACAAGGATTTTGCTATGGTGACAACACATCCCATATAGTTGAAGGTGACCCCTATTTCCAATGATGGTGCTAACTCGCTTTCTTGATCTGTTTCTAATGCATGTCCTAGTGACGATTGAAATACACTGTCATTTACTTCAAATACGGTTCTCCATACATTGATGATATCCTGATATGGTATCTATCTTGGTGAGAAGTTTGCACCTTGAAGCTGGTCTAATAGGCCTTCCATCCTTGGAAGTGGATAGCGGTTTTTCACAGTAATATTGTTTAAGGCTCTGTATTCAAAGTATAACCACCATGCACCATCCTCCTTTGACATGAAGACAATTGGGTTGGTGCAATCAGAAGAGCTGGCATAGGTCATGATCAATCTTAGCTAGTTTCTCAAATGATGTTTGTGTGACAGTGAAGACAATAGATTTATTAACCACCTAAATATACAAATCAATCACTATATGTTGCATGCCCTTGGATGTAGGGCAGTAGATGATTGGTCTTGGCATTACATACATATATTCTTGTAGACCATCCAAGTCCATATGGCTTCTTCTTTGCTGCGTTTGAGTTATGGAGTTTTGTTAGTACTTGACTGTATTGCTTGCTTTCTTAGTTTTTCCTGATAAGTTTTTTGAAATATTACTATCTCTATTTGTAATATAAGATGGATTAGGCACTCTCCATCACCCATTTCATATTAGTAATTTTCAATCTCATAAATTGTTTTAATTTTTTCTAACACTGAATAATTTTTGAGTTTAAGTTGATATCCATAGATTGTTAGGTTTTATGATTATTAGTGTTATTCTCATATCACAGTTTCAAATCCATTAATCATTTTGATCATTTGTGGACAGTAATATTAGCATTAATTCAAGCTAATTTACATAGATGGTTAGGTTATTTACATCTGTTTGACAATCTTTAATCTATGCCAAGAATATATTTATTTAGTTTGTCTTAGAGCAAACTGTAAAGTACTGGGTTTTTGAAAAATTCAAGTATATAGATCAAGTGATGTAAACTTGATTTTGTGAATTTTCATGAAGAGGTTTTTTTTGATCTAGTGGAATATTTAGATCCATGGTATGCAAAAAATGTAGTTTAATTTCAGTGCAAAATATTGAATCTTTGAATCTGTTATATATTTATGCTTGGTTTTGTATATTTTGTGTAGAGGCCAAAGTTTTTAAGGCCGAATGGGAAAATTTATCAAGCGATTAATAATTATACTCTAAGGGCACAAAATCTGGAGACTTGGCCTTTCTATAATCAGGTACGTCTTTATTCTCTTTTGTTCATTCTTATGCAAAATATTATTTAGTAGTGGTTATGGGCACATACATACATGCTTCCTAAATCTCACTTATATATACATGTGGGAATAACATTCAGGAAATATCAATGGTTAGTTGCTAACTTTGAGCCAATGCAGTGAACTATTTAATTGATTTTGGTTTTATGAGAGAAAATCTTAAATTAGTTATTAGTTAATGCTTAAAATACATAATTATTATTTACTCATTTCTACAAATTGTAGGTTACCCATTCTAGATGTACTATAAACCCAGAAACATAGTCGTAGTATATAAATAAATATGAACCATACAGTACACTAAAAAGGGAGTAGCATAATATAGAAGCAACATCAATTGTATTATATATCTTAAGTTACCGTCTGGTTCGGTAATGAAATCCTGTGCCTTAAAAAAAATTTTAGGGGTTTGGGTACGTATGGGTACGTGTGTGTATATATATATATATATTAATAATTTAATATATTATAAATCTATATATATGTATTATATATACAAAAAAATAAGAGAAATATAGAGAATTGTAAAACTAAATCATTTCATAGTATGATACTTGATCAACAAAGGTAATGAAAACTCAAATGATTAGACATTGATTTTTTGTTAATTTTATATCAATTCATTTGAATTCTCAATTCAGCTCTAATGTATTATAGATGATTATACCATGAATATGGTGAATGCCTTATCATATGAATATTTGAATTTTTCTATATGTTTAAATTTCTGCTATTTTTTCAATTGCTACCCCCCTGGAAAAAAGGCCTCCTGTTCCCTGTAATCACTGAAATGGGTCCCACTGTTTCCTACCATTCCCATCTCAGAAACTTGGTGAACAAAGGTGTTTTTGTCAGACATGGATATTATATTTTAGGCTCCAAATCTAATGATGTAACAGAGGTTTGTAGAAGAGATGAAACTTCCTATCACGGTGGCCGCAATAATCACATTTAAGGTGACTGCAAAATAATTATGTATGGGTGCATGTCCAAGGGGCTAAAAGATTGGCATCTGCATAGCATATTAGAAGATAGACAAATTGGTGAACATTTTGATTGTTTATCCTTTCAGCATTGTTTCCAAGAAACCAACTCTATTGCGGACCACCTAGTGAATGCCAAGGTAGGACTTCTACCTTTCACATCAAAGGTAAGTTATAAATGCTGAAATGTTAGAAGAAATTCCATGGCCCAATCCAACCTTTCATATTCCAGATTAAGATGTGCCATATTTCTCTTTGTATTTGGCGCTTTTGTTTTAGATTTTGGTTTTTTGGGGCATTTTGCATCTTTGTATGTTTTACTTGCATTTCTCTCTGGGTTTGAGACCATATCAAACCCACAACTAATTAATAAAAATAAATAAAAATTAACAGCACTAACAAGATCATCTACAACAATGGGAAAGGGACAATATAGTGGGCCAGTGCATATTAAAACAATTTTGCAGAAGCATTATCCCTGCTTTAACAGATTAGAATCTACAAAATCAGTTAATTTTTCCCCAATCTTGCACTACATGCAAACATTCATAAAGTATAAAACCAGAGAAGTCATAAAATTTATTATTAACAGGTTACAGATCATAAAAATCCAGAATCCATTTATTGATCATGATTTCTAAAACAAATGTACAGGTTATACATACAAAGTAAAATTTCACTCAAAATTTGCATCTTTTTCTTGTGGCCATTAATATAACAAAATCTGGTGACTTTCGGAAAAAATAATATCTGAAGAAATGCCCAAAAAGAACTTCCAGGTAACATACCAAATCCAACCAGCCAAAAGGTTAGACATGAATTTTCAAATCCAATGGCCAGTAAAACAAACACATAGATTTATGTATGACAGCCAGCTATTATTAACAATGTTGATGATGGGTTCGCGGTTGGCAGCGCCTCAAAGATCAGGTTCGCTGTGGTTCGTGCACCCACGTAACCCCTCGGCGACACCCGATAGCGTCGGCACGCACCCCTAGCGCAGCACCCACTAACCCCGGCGACCTTACGTTGCCGGGCGCACGCACTCGCAAGGCATTCCGCAACATCAACCTACGTATTAAACCCGAACTGGTGCGAGACCAAATCGGGTTCGAGGCCCGTGGGTACGTAATCCAAGAATATAGTATTATATCAATATCAAAGTAAATTGTCTTATAGGCTTGGGAGAATGCACATGCAAGAGCTGCCTCTGTTACTCTAGGCCATGACTGTATACACCTAAGGAAAATTGATGTGGCAATTAGGGAAACCATTGCCAATCACCCAATGGCCTTGGCTAACCAAAGTTTTAATTGTAGCTATACAGTATGTAACTCTGGCTTGGACAATAAAACTAACATTATTTTATTTTATTCAACATAATTATATATTATTTAGTCTTTAGGGCCGATCTACGACAAATGTTGGGGCTTTGCAAATGACAATATGAAACTAGCTAAGACATGAACTAAATCACTTACATTTGTCCCTCCATTCCTTCCTCCCTTCCTCAAAACGGATTGCCAATACTTCAGATAGAATTGGTTGGGGGGATAGTGTATAGCACACTCAGGTGGTGGCTTTAAACTGGCAAGTTGCTTTAGCTGGTAGAAGGTATTCTTCCTCCTCTCCTATTACATCAATTTTTGCCATCTTCATCTTTAGCCAAACCATTAACATGTTGGTCTTCACCTCTAAATAATGTACCTGGTTAGTGATTTGCTTGATTGATAGGTGGATTGAATAGAGTGGAATTGGTGGAACCCACCATTCATAGCATAGTTTGAAATGGTGCCACAGACTCGTAACTCACGAGCTTGTCTTCAACCATAGTGAGTTGCCAAGATTTGTGCATTGAATTTGGTCCATGGAATCAGTAGGAATTGTCTGACTCTATTGAAAACCTTAGCTGAATCTTAGCATCAAACTTGCAAGTTTTGGTGTTGGACACTCTTTGCAATAAAGGAAGATGGATGCCTTAATGGATATGGTATCTCTCATGATGGGGAAAGTGGGTCAGAACCCAACTCCACAGAACAACCCAGGACATAGGGGAGAACACAGTGCCACCAACCACATGCTGCTCAGCCTGCTTCAAATAGCACATACATTTCTTCCAGGCCATTCAAACCCACCTTCTTGGCACCAGTAAACTCTCAACTTGATCCAAAAGAAAATGCTTCATTTGTTGAACAGTTGAGACTCGGCCGTGCTGAGTATGATTCTCTACCTGATGAAATTAAGATAGATATGTCTTACAATGATTTTATGGATCATAAAAGGAAGAATAGAGGACAAGGAAGACATTATGAACAAAGAAAAACAACAGTACATGGGGATTTGCATCAAGCTATCAACAAGGTGATGCTTCCACATTTTGATGGGAGTGACAACAGTTCAGCCAGAGCTTGGATACAAAAGTTAGACAACTATCTAGCTCTTAGACCCATGGCGGAAGAGGAGGCAATTAAGTTCGCTACGCTACACCTAGATGGGGTGGCGCACGAGTGGTGGTACTATGGCCTAGTCACCTTGGGTCATCGGTCTATCACTACCTATGACGAGTTCACCAATAGGCTCATAGAGAGATTTGAGAAAAAAGATCCTGAAGTGCATTTCAGAGAATTGGCACAGCTTAGGCAATATGGCACAGTTGATGCCTACATAGCTGAGTTTCAGAGACTTTCAGTCATGGTCACAGGAATCACTGAGAGGCGTTTGGTGATCCTATTCAGTGAAGGATTGATGGAGCCACTCAAGGGTTGGATTAAAGCTTTTGATCCACCCTCCCTACAGGAGGCAATGAAGAAAGCAAGAAACATGGAGTGGGCTGCTCCTAAAGCAAAGTTTCAACCCAAGCCATCATTTCACAAAAGGGATAAAGGAAAAAGACCTCATCATAAGGAGTTCAAACAGCATAAACCTCATGTCACAAGATTGGATCCAGAGACACTTAAAAAACTCAGAAGAAAGGGGTTATGTTTCCAGTGTAGAGAAAAATGGTCCCAAGATCATATTTGCCCAAAAGGAGTCAAATTTCATCAAATTGAATACTATTCAGCTGAAGAAAGTAATTCTGATTTTTCAGACCAGCAGTCTGATTTTGATGACAGCGAAGTGGAAAGAGCTCCAGAAGAGTCTGAAGATGAAAAGGGAAGTGGAGGTACTTTGGCTCAACTTTCGAGCTTTCAAAAGAATGAATCCTTCAAAGTTCGAGGGATGATTAAGGGGCAGCGAATAGTTGCTTTGATTGACACTGGAGCAACGCATAACTTCATTGATGAAGTTGTGGTGGCAAAGAAGGGGTTGCAAACAGAAGAGTTTGAAGGCTTCAAGGTTATGGTTGCTGATGGGTTTCACATCTCATGCACCAAGAAGATCTCAAACATGACTATGCAATTGGGAAACTATGAAGTCAAGGACGACTTCTATGTAGTCAACATTGGAGATATGGATGCCGTTCTAGGCATTCAATGGCTGCATTCACTTGGAGAGATCTCTCTAAATCTGCAAACCATGGAGCTCAAGTTTCAATCCGATGGGAAGAAGGTAGTGCTAAGAGGAATGTCCAATGGTGGTCCTCGGATTGTGTCATTCAAGAGAATGGCAAGGCTGATTCGTCATGATCAAGTTGAGTGGGCTGCAGAATGTATGATTCTCTTCTGCTAGTCTGGTTGAAACAAAGAGAGACTATCCTTGGTGTAGGAGCACCTAGGCAACATCAAGTAACACTAAGCAAATTTTGGAAGCCTAGGAAGCAATTTTGAGTTTTAATACTTCAAGGTCATGTTGACCATTTAATTTTGAGTTAGTGATGTTAAAAAAAAAAGATGATAGAATGAAGGTTGATTAGTAGCATAGGGTAGATTGAATGAGTTTCTCAGTTTGTTTCACTAGGTTCCACTAGGAGTTTGAAACAAAGCCCAAAATGTTGCTTTTAAGCAATTTTGGCCTTTGATGGTGGTTAAGTCCAACCAAGGAAAGCTGTAACCACCTAGGAACCTTTAAAAGAGGAGCCTCGAACTGGATTTAGGGTTGGACAAAGCATTGTATTAGCTGGAGTTTACTATTGATATGAAAAACCATTGAAGTTCTTGCAATTTTTCTGTTTTTTTGTTCTTTTACTGAGTTAATGATGAGTTTCTGGTATTGAACAGAGTATAGCACGTGTGGCATTCATCTGACAAGTTTTGTGAAGTCTTTGGAAGTGTTGTCTTATCGTTCCCAAGCTTTGTTCTTACTAGTTTTTGTTTTCTTTATTGCTGATTAGTTTGGTAGACTGTTATTCATGGAGTCTTAGACCTTTGTTTTCCACTATACCAGGTGTATAGCTCGTGGGAAATGAGTCTAAGCTCCATGCTTGTACATAGGATAGTGTTAGGAGATTGTAGGAAGAATGGTTACATGCTGAAAGATCTTCCCTAGGCGAGCTGACAGTGCCCGGTTAGGGAAGACAGTAAAAAAAAAACCAAGCCCTAACGTTGTAGGGGTATCAATTCCTTAGCAACCCAAGGCGTGTGGTGGATGCAGGGGTCCTTGGAAAGGTCTGACAGGAGGGCAGAGTCTTCACCAAACCATTTGGTGATTGAAAGAGGCAGGCAGATCATTGACTGTCCAAGAAAAGGCCTAAAAAGCCCTAATTCCCACAAAAATAGGGTTGAGCCTGTGTATGGCCTATGAAGGCCCAAAACCCCAAAATTCCTTGAGAGGTTGGCAATTGAACTAGGGTCTCAAAAAGAAGTTTGTGCTGATTCTTAGCAGGATTGGAGTTATAGCCTAATTTCTCGGGCTAAGAGGCCTAATTGGGGCTCAAGGGCTACTAGCCCTTCTTAAACCCTAGACTAGGGTTTGAGGGAAGCGATGGAGATTTGAAGGCTTGAGACTGACCAAGAACCATGGAGGGATGGTCTTGAAGCTGTAGAAGACACCACATGCCCCTGCAACAGGTTGGTAAGGTTTGGAGAGTTAGTTTGGCCTTTAGGAAGATTGAGGGCCAAGGAGAGAAAAGAGGAGTAAGCACCAAGATTGACTTGGTTGGTGTATGCAGATGATAGTAGGGTTGGCCAGGAGAACTAGGGGTGCCTAACAAGCTTTAGGACCTATAGGTTAAGAAGGTGGAGAGTAACACCAAAGGGGTTTGCCTAGGAGTGACCCAGAGCATGGGACAGTGATTGTTTCCATCCAACCCTACCCCATCAATCCTCCTGATATTCAGTCGTTACTCACAAAGAAGAGCAAGGTGTTTGCTGATTTACCTCCTGGACCACCTCCTGAATGGGGTTCAGAGCATGTCATAGAGTTCAAGGAAGGAGCTAAACCAGTTATTACAACTCCATATCGGTACCCTAAGAAGCAAAAGGGCGAGATTGAGAAAAACATTCAGGAACTCTTGGAGATGGGCTTCATTCGTCCAAGCAAGAGTCCCTTCGCTTCAGCAGTTGTTCTTGTGAAGAAGAAGGATGGTACCATCCGCATGTGTGTGGACTATCATGCTTTGAATCAAAGCACCATCAAAAATCGATACCCCATTCCGAGGAAAGATGAGCTCATTGATGAGCTACATGGAGCCAAGTTCTTTTCAAAGATCAATTTGAGATCGGGCTACTACCAGATTCAGATGAGAGGATCTCGATGTCGGTGAAGACAAATACTTAGATGCCACTCACTTCTCTGAAGCCTTCTAGTCATGCCATTTGTTGATTCATCGCTCCCTACCTTTCCAGCCTTGTATGAACGTAGTCTCTTCGTAAGGCTTGAGGAAGTTTGTATTGATATTTTTGATGACATTCTGATCTTCAGCAAGACATGGGAAGAACATCTCAAGCACTTGGAGGAAGTGCTTAGCATCTTAGAATCAGAGAGTTTGTTTGCCAAAGAATCCAAATGTGAATTTGGAATGAAGGAGTTACTTTACCTTGGTCATATAATCAGTGCTGAAGGAGTTAAGGTTGATCCTGAAAAGATCAAAGCAATGGTTGATTGGCCACCTCCTGAGAATTTGACTCATTTGAAAGGATTCTTGGGTCTTTGTGGATTTTACAGAAGATTTGTGAAGGGCTACTCGCAGAATGCTGCTCCTCTTACTGACCTCACGAAAAATGGGGCTTTTTGTTGGTCAGAAAAGGCCCAAACTACTTTTGATAAGTTTAAGAGGATCATGAGCTCTTGTCCGGTTTTAGCTATTCCAGACTTTTCCAAGCCTTTTGAGCTACAGTGTGATGCATCCGGTGAAGGAGTTGGGGCTGTTTTGATGCAAGAAAAACATCCCATTGTGTTTGAGAGCAGAAAATTAAGAGGCGTTGAAAGGACTTACTCCATCTACGACAAGGAAATGCTTGCCATTATGCATGCATTAGCTAAGTTCAGACAGTATTTGGTGGGGAGCAAGTTTGTGGTCAAGATTGATCACAATAGTCTCAAGCACTTCATGCATCAGAAGGATCTGAATGAGAGGCAACAAAAGTGGGTGAGTAAGCTTCAAGTTTACGATTTTGACATTGAGTATGTCAAGGGGAAAAACAACATTGTGGCTGATGCTCTATCTAGGAGACCCCATTTGAGCTCATTGTGTGAGCTTACTGCTGATTGGAAGGACATGTTGCTTGCTGATTATGCCAAAAATCAGTTTGCAGCCAGCATCATTGAGGGTACTTTTCATGACGAAAGGTACAAGGTGGTTGAAGGGCTGATACACTACAAGGGTAGAATCTTTTTGGTGGCCGATTCTAAGCTCAAAAAGAAGATTTTGTTGACATTTCATGACATTCCACTTGCTGGTCATCAAGGGTTCTTCAAGACATATAGGCAGATTTGGGAAAGATTTTCTTGGAAAGGGCTGAAAGGGGAAGTTCAACGCTACATTCAGGAGTGTCCCACTTGTCAAATGAACAAGAATGAGCATACTCTACCTGCTGGTCTGCTGCAACCTCTCCCTATTCCCAATCAAAAATGGGAAAGCATATCGATGGACTTCATCACGGGGTTGCCCAAGGTCCAAGGGAAAGACTGTATCTATGTTGTAGTGGACAGACTAACAAAATTTGCTCACTTCTTCGCCATTACTAGCTCTTTTTCAGCTGCCCAAGTTGCAGATCTGTTTTTTCATGAGGTGTTTAGGTTACATGGGTTGCCAAAAAACATTGTGAGTGATAGGGACAGCAAGTTCCTAAGCACTTTTTGGCAAGAGGTCTTTAGAATGAGTGGTACAGTGCTTACTCCAAGCACTAGTTATCACCCCCAAACCGATGGGCAAACTGAGATAGTGAACAAGTGGTTGGAAGGCTATTTGAGAAACTATGTTTCGGAGCAGCAAAGAGCATGGGTGAAATGGCTTCACATAGGCGAGTATTGTTATAATTCTTCTTTTCACATGTCAATAAGGATGTCACCTTTCATGGCTCTTTACGGTTATGAGGCTCCTAGCTTTGCTGATTTGGTGTTTGGTGATAGCAAAGCCCCTCAAGCCAAGGATTTGTTGCAATAGAGTCAAGATATCTTGAAATCATTGAAGAACAATCTTCAGATTGCACAGAATCAGCGGAAGATGTACGCTGATCAACGGCGTGTTGAGCACTCTTTTGAGGTTGGAGATATGGTTTATCTTCGACTACAGCCTTACAGACAGTCTACTCTCAAGAAGAGTGGAGCTGAGAAGCTCAAGCGTCACTTCTATGGACCGTTCAAGGTTATCAGAAAGGTGGGAGTTGTAGCTTATGAGTTGGAGCTACCTTCGAGTAGCAAAGTGAATAATGTCTTCCATGTGTCTCACCTCAAGAAGGCACTTGGACACAATGTTATTGCTT
>VDFB02117725.1:0-38864 GCA_007258455.2 Sequoia sempervirens | reverse complement strand
AGTCAAGGGAGTGGGTTGATAAATGGTTGACAAGTTATCTTAGCCCACTTCACACATATCACCCTCTTACGGAATTGGAACTAACACAAATGGAATCATTAGTCGACTTTGACCATGTATCAGATCTAGTTCAACCAAGTAATATATCTACTTGCTTAGTTTTTAAAATTCCATATTGTTATCTTACTTTGTAGTGTATTTGTAATGTTGACTAATTTCAAGAAATTTGTTGCACATATCAATACAGGGCATGTTTATGCAGTTATTACAAATGAAGACAACAAAGAGGGAATGAACTATTAATTGTGTCATTGTGTTGAGGCCAAAAATAAATTGGAGGCCTCAGTTATAGATGGAGAAAACATTGAATACCCTACAGGCTCAATTGTTGTTACTGGAATGTGACTAAGAAGATACCCACATAAGATTGTTAAACATTGGTTGTTTTAGGACTTTGACACGCATCGTAAGATTCTTCATTACTCGAACCTTGTTGTGGCATCCAATGTTCATTTGAACAAATATGGGGGTAGACCTTTAAACAAGACCTTGTGGAAGGTCTGTGAGTCTGACCATGAGGCAATACTTGACACAATAAAGAGTAGAGCAAACCCGAATGGTTCATTGATTAATTTGTAAGTATATGCACATTGGTTCTTATTAATTTATACTTGTATGCACATTAATTTGTTTGATGCCAATGCTATCTTCTTTTACTTTACGTATCTATAAGTAACCTGCTAAACATTGATTGGTGTCCCCTTGTAGAAAATGCAAATTTATGAGCCATCCAAGAGAATCTCAGCTAGAAAAGTAATGCAACATCCTTATTTTGATGATCTTGAAAAATCTCAATTATTATTTTAAGCCATTACAAAAGTGTGTGTGAAGCTTGGTGAGGGAATCTCAAGTTATTTGTTTGAAGTTAACCTTATCATGAGCACCTATGATGTCGAAATTATAAGAGCATCTCAAATTTCAAGTTATTCTATTCATGAGGAGTGTTGTGTGCAATAAGTATCTTGGAACTCCCAGTGAAGATGTATGTCCAAGAGTGACTAAGTTGAGAGATCGGTATGCCTATCTGTAAGTTCCTTCCATCTATTTTTATTTCATTTCCATTTTGGATGCTCTTTCTTTTTCTTCTTTTACTTTGCGTATCTATAAGTAATCTGTTAAACATTGATTGGTGTCCCCTTGAAGAAAATGCAGATTTATGAGCCATCCAAGAGAATCTCAGCCAGAAAAGCAATGCAACATCCTTATTTTGATCATCTTGACAAATCTCAATTATGATTTTAAGCCATTACAAAAGTGTGTGCGAAGCTTGGTGAGGGAATTTCAAGTTATTTGTTTGAAGTTAACCTTATCATGGCACCTATGATGTAGACATTAGAAGAGCATCTCAAATTTCAAGTTATTTTATTCATGAGAGGTGTTGTGTGCAATAGGTATCTTGGAACTCCCAGTGAAGATGTATGACCAAGAGGGACTAAGTTGAGAAACTGCCATGCCTATCTATAAGTGTCTTCCATCTATTTTCATTTTATTTCCATTTTGGATGCTCTTTCTTTTTCTTCTTTTACTTTGTGTATTTGTAAGTAAACTACTAAAAAATGATTGGTCTCTCCTTGCAGAAAATGCTGATTTATGAGCCATCGAAGAGAATCTCAGCCAAAAAAGAAATGCGACATTCTTATTTTGATGATCTTGACAAATCTCAATTCTGATTTGAAGCCATTATAAAAGAGTGTGTGAAACTTTGTGAGGGAATCTCAAGTTACTCATTTGAAGTTAACCTCATAATGAGCACCTATGATGTAGACATTATAAAAGAATCTCGAATGTATGAGTGACATTGTAAAAGATCTGTGAGAATAGATTACTTAAGGCATTGTGATGAGATTTACTGAAATATTGAAATTTGGTGCAGGGGCACCAAGGTTATTGAGCAAATTTGGTCCATGGAAATCTTAAGTTAGTTTTGTGTTTTGAGTTTTGTCAATTGAATAAGGTCATATTAAACCAATTTATAATGTAATAAGTCATGTTAGTTGGTTTTTGGGTCATTTTGGAGTTCATGTTGCATATTTGTCAAAATGATGTAAAATTGCAAAAATTGAAAAGTTGTCAATGTGAAAAAAGTGCAAAAAATGTAAACTTGAAGTGATTATGATAGGAAGTGATTCTAATAGCAATACAGGGAGGCAATCAAATCACTTCCACAATAGAAAAGGATTTCAGCCTCCTTCCTTCCCTCAAAACTCAGTCTCGGCTTATTTTCAACTTTTCACCTAGTCACTCTTATAGGTCTACAGACCTATTTTTCCCACCTTAACTCTTAGAATTCCTTAACAACCTTTGCAAAAAAATCACCATTTTAGGCACCCATTTAAGCCTTCTTCAACATACATCAAACCCTTATAAGACTCTTTTGTATTAGCTTTCACAAAACAAGCAAACTACGCTATCCACAAGGCCAATTAGGCCAAATTAACAAAGCAACCCCCCTTTATTACTCCTATCACATGCAAACCACCATTGGGAAGCATTAACCAGTCTACTAAACCACCAATTCCTCCACTTTTAGGGCGTAATAAGCCCTCTAACATAACAAACCCCAAAACCCTCTTCTTTCACAAGTTAGGCAAGGGTTTATTGAAAACCCATACTCCAAACCTTCCCACAACCAACCAAAGCCTTAAACACCTTGCAAAAGGTCTACACAAGCTTAAAAGTTCAAGAGATATGACTGCCCCCAAAGATTTCTTCAAACCCTAGCACTAAACCACCATTTTCCACTCAAAAATGCACCATTTGACATCTAGGGCATCACCTAAAAACACTCTATTCACCTCCCTTGCACAGAAAACTTTGCACACATATTTTCTAACCCTAACTAAGCCTTTACATTGAGTTATAGAAGCATAAAATGGGTGAAAGGCTTAATATGACATTTTAATGCACTTAAAACCCTTAAACAAGGTATATAGACCGACCCTCAGTAATTGGCTTCTAAAATGCAAAAAATCACTTAAAATCCAACCAAACCAAAACTAAAATGGAGTTAATTCTACTTCCCACAAAATTCCATCAAAAAGAAAGAGCAATCACCCTGTACGAAACCGTACAATTCAAGGAAACATCAGATCCCAAAGTGCAAAAGGGAAACAATCTCTGATGGGGTATTACTCAGAAATCGTGGTGCTTAAAATATCTTCATCTGAACCTATGAGATCATGTTGGGCCCCTCTACAATAACCTCTCTTAGTTTTTTTTTTATCTTAGAGTTGTTTTCCCGTGGTGTCTAGTTTTCACTTGATGGAAAAAGTGTCAAATGCAAGTAGTGTAAAGTTGCAAAGTGGTGCAACTTTTGTTTTGCAACTCGTCTGACCAAATGAACTATTCCAATGCATCTAAATAGGTATTTTTATGCTAGGAATGGCTCTCTTTCACACTATAACATGTGGAATCACTCTAAGCTACGTTCAACCGAATCGATCTCTTAAGGGTCCAAAGTGAAAAATGTCTGCAAACTTCAGCATATTGTTACTCCAATACCATGACACTTAGAAATTTCTTGTCTAATTCTATGGGATCATTTTGTGCCCCTCTACAATAACCTCTTTCAGTTTTTGTTATCTCGAAGTGGTTTTCTTGTGGTGTCCAGTTTTCACTTGATGGAAAAAATGTCAAATGTAAGCAGTGCAAAGTTACAAAGTAGTGCAACTTTTGTTCTACAACTCGTGTGACCAAACGGACTGTTTCAATGCATCTGAATAGGTATTTTTATACTAGGCATGGTCCTCTTTCACACCCAAACACATGGAATCACTTTGAGCTACGTTCAACCGGATCGATCCCTTAAGGGTCCAAAGTGCAAAATGGCTACAAACTTTAGCATGTTGTTACTCAGATACTATGACACTTAGAAACTTCTCATCTGATCCTAATAGATTAGATTGGGACCCTCTACAATAACCTCTCTCAGTTTTTTTTATCTCAAAGTGGTTTTCTCGTGGTGTCTAGTTTTCACTTGATGGAAAAAGTGTCAAATGCAAGCAGTGCAAAGTTGAAAAGTGGTGCAACTTTTGTTATGCAACTCGTGTGACCAAATGAACTATTCCAACACATCTTAATAGGTATTTTTACACTAGGCATGGTCCTCTTTCACACCCAAACATGTGGAATCATTTTGAGCTACGTTCAACCGGATTGATCCCTTAAGGGTCCAAAGTGCAAAATAGCTGCAAACTTCAGTATGTTGTTATTCGAATACCGTGATGCTTAGAAACTTCTTGTCTGATCCTATGGAATCGAATTGGGCCCCTCTACATTAACCTCTCTCAGTTCGCTATCTCAGAGGAATTTTTCCATGTTGGAAAATTTTCACTTGGGGAAAAAGTTGTCAAATGCAAGTAGTTGAAAGTTGCAAAGTGGTGCAACTTTCGTTCTACAGTTCGTGTGACCAAATAGGTTGTTCCAACATGTCTGAATATGTATGTTTATGCTAGGCATGGTCCTCTTTCGCACCCAAACATGTGGAATCACTTCGAGCTACATTCAACCGGATCGATCCCTTAAGGGTCCAAATTGTAAAAGGGAAGCAATCTTTGACGGGCTATTACTTAGAAATCATGATGCTTACAAACTTTTCATCTAAGCCTACAGGATTGCATTGGGACCCTCTACAATAACCTCTCATTTTTTGTTATCTCAGAGTCATTTTCCTATGGTGTCTAGTTTTCACTTGATGGAAAAAGTGTCAAATGCAAGCAGTGTAAAGTTGCAAAGTGGTGCAACTTTCATTTTGCAATTCTTGTGACCAAATGAATTGCTCCAACGTGTCCTAATAGGTATTTTTACACTAGGAATGGTCCTCTTTCGCACCCAAACACACAGAATTTCTCTAAGCTACGTTCAACTAACTTGATCCCTTATGATGGCATGCAAAACAATCGAAAAGAGAAACATACACACAATGGTTGAGAAGTTTGAGTTTTCCACACAAAAAGTGCATGATCATTGGAAACTCAAAGTTAGTGGTTTTTGAAGAGTTTGAAGGAGAATATCAATCAAATATCTATGTTTCTTTGTTAATTTTTGTGCATTTTCTTCATTTCCAACCTGTGTATGGGTTCGTACAGCAGGATTTTGCTCTAAGATGATCTAAATCTATTGTAGAATGGTTTTAGCTTTGATTAGAATCCATTCTTATGGAATTCTATTAAGTTCCAAGCAACTTAGAATTATATTTTTGAAACAGGTCTGAACTTGCTCATACAAGGGTTTGAGTGTAATATGTTGAAATAGGCCATTCCACCTATTGTTCAGGTTGTGTCTCAGTGGAATGGGCCTGATGTAAGTAGGATAGGGAGTAGGAATAATAAAATAGCATTGGTGAAGGCATTGGAAGAGATTACTAATGTTGCCCCTATTGAAAATTTAGAATTTAGGCCTTAAAAGCAAGGCTAGAAGAGGTGAAAAGAAGAAATTGCTTGAGAATAAGTTAGAATAGGTTGGAAATAGGGTGATGTTGTGGAGTTTGATGTGTTCAAAAGGTTTTCAAGGACAGGGGAGGTCAAAAGTATGTTATGGCATGATACCCTAGTTGGGAAAAGAGGGATTTTGAATGAAAAAGAGAGGTTTGAGGGAGTAAAAGTGGGTAAAGTTAGGGGGCAGCATAATTTGGTGGTTAATTAAGTTTCTACAGGCAGAATGAAGAGTGTTGGAAGAGGTTTTGAGGTTGTATGAGGTTCAATTTTGGGTTCAGGGGTTTGGTTCACTGGTTCGGCCAAAAAAATTTGGAGGGGGGTTCAATTCGTTTTGGGTTTGTTAGTACAAAAAACATGTAAAAACAATATATATATATATATGTATGTATGTATGCAGCCTAGAAGAATGAATTAGGATTAGAATATCACATAACATCATATAAACAACAAAACCACCATAAATATCTTGATATACACAGTCTATTGATGTCAAGGTTCAATTTGTATGATTTTGAAAAAAGAAGCCAACTGAGTAGAGTTATCAACATTCTTCAGAAATCATAAGAATTTTTTTAGTACACTAGCCATTTTGATGTCTTCTTGCAATCTCAAACATTATTTTGTATCATTGTTACATTGGTCTTGAGAGTGGTAGCTTAATATATCTCCACAATACAAAATTTGGTTTACCTATGCAGTGTAATAGTGGCATAGGCAGATTTTTCTTTGAAAGAACCAAAGGGTGACTGCACAATTGAAGTGTATAAACACATATCTTTTTGTAATATCAAGGATACTTTTTGAAACTTCCATGCTTTGCTAATCTAAAAGGATAAGTCTTTTTCGTAATATGTATGCAGCCATGCTTTTGACATTGTCAAAAAGAGAAAAACTTCCAGAATGATGCAAAGGCATGGCCAAGCAATTCTAACTCTTCACATGAGAGAATAGAGATGCTAGAGAGTACATCAAGTCAGTGAGAACAAAAGTGTAATGTGTTTTAGTTTGTACTATTCCTCTATTTCTCTATAGATGTGTGATAAATTCTTTGTTCAATGATGCAGAACATTTTTTGAAAAAAGAAAGTTGTGTCACAGTCTTCTTTCAATCCAATAAGCAAAAATGAAACCTCGGCCTCTTGGAATGAAAATGCTTGTTTGCAAAAAAAATGAATAAGAATGAGGTACTTAAGGTGTTTGAAGTGATTTATAGGTCACTTTTAGGGTTCCCTTGGGCGTGGGTCAAAGTCAAACTCCATAAAACATTAAAAAAATGTTCAAAAAAACACTTTTTGGATGCCTAGGCATGCAGGTTTTGTCTTGGTTTGCTTGGGTTTTTTCTAGGTTCTGCCTTGGTTCTCTTGGGTTCTTCCTGAGCGAATCAGACCCAAAATGAAGGACCCTGTTCGAACCCACAGGTGAACCGAACCAAGAGAAAACCAAGACCAGAACCAGGGCTAAAATAGAAGAACCTAGTAACATAGATAATGTGTCAAGAAGTTAACTACTTCATCTACTCTGAATATTATGTTTTGTAAGTGTTGTGAAGATTATGTATCTTTTTCTTAATTGATTTGTTCCAATCAAAGGATTAAATATATTGGAATCTTTTTATGAATCATTTCATGGAATACCAATTGAAAACATGTTTTTTTCTTTTAGATAAAGTTGTTTAGCATCAATCAATTAATATTCAAGACAAACCATGAAGGATAGCAATGATCAATGCTAGGGCTAACCAATTAATAAGTATACATGTGAATAAGTCAAGCATGTACATGTGAATAAGGGAAGCACAAGTACTAAAAAAAATGTAAGCCTTGAAGTATACACACGAATACATAGTATACACAAATTAATACAAAGTATATCCACGAATACAAGGTATACACATGAAAACACGTAAGTCGCAAAGTATACATTGGAACACACGTAAGTCACAAAGTATACACATAAGTTGTAAAGTATACACTTGAATACACGTAACTCATATCTATTGAACCATGAATTTATAATGCAAATATGGACACCATCGATAAAAAAGATTTGTATTAACCAAATAGCCATGTGCGCATACATCAATATATGTCAATATAAGTATAAAATATAGGTACAAAATAGCCATATAGGCTTACGAGAATTCCATATAGGCATACAATGTCAAATATATCCAATACAAAATATGTACAAAATTGCCATGTAGGCATACAACAAAGGGCTTTGGAATCAAAAGTCATTGCTCTCCATGCTCTAGAAATAAATTATTTCCCTTTTCTTGTTGATCGGATGGCAATAATTATGTCACTCATTTGCATTGTGCTCGTGGAGTACTCCTGTTGCTTCTCCTAGTGTTTAGTTCTTGGTGAAGTTTTAACTGTTACAATAAGAAGAAAAGACATTAATATATAGAAATTACATTATAAAAAATGATATATTTAATAAAATAATCACTTACTGCCATCTCATGATCACTCTCCACGAGGGAAATATTCACACGCCCATGTTGAGGTGTGCTCAAGCCTTGTATAAACCATCCAAATAGAAATTAAACTATGAATCAATAATGGTTTGATTTTTCACTAACCAACATCTATAACAATGAATGTAAATTGAAATTTAGTAATTTTCCTCATACCTCCCCTATCAGAGCCATTGAGGATTCTATAGCAGATGAAACACTGATCTCCATTTACCTTGTCACATTCAGAGGTGTTTTTGCTTGCAACATTTGAAAATAAAACAACAAATTATTCAATCACAAAAACTACAATAGCGATCCACGTCATGAATTATAATGTATGAGATAATGAACAATTTTTTGAGTACTTATTAAACTATATATTTCTTACTATCATTCTTACTACTTTCCCTATCCATATCTTGTTCAAAAGTGTGTGCTTTTAGGCTTTTACCCATAGTAGCAAGTCGCTGAACCATTTGATAAAATACTTTCATAGACATGTACGATAACTGTGGTGGCATAGAGAAGGCAGTGAACTATTTGAAAAAATGCCTCAAAGAAATGGGGTCTCATGGTGATGGAATGCCATTACAAACAAATGCATGTCATGGCATTCCATCACCATAAGACCGCATTTCTTTCAGGCATGCTTTGGTACACATGTATGGAAAATGTGGTATCATAGAAAAGGTGGTGAACTGTTTGAAGAAATTCCTCAAAGAAATATGGTCTCATGGTGATGGAATGGCATTCCATCACCATGAGACCACATTTCTTCAAGGCATTTTTTCAAACTACTAACTATCTTGTCTATGCTATTGCTTACTATTATGCTTTGATAGATTTTTTCCAAGCATCCATAGTTTGTTGGAAAGCACCTTTTTTAAGATTTTACCCATAGTAGTGAGGAAATGAACTATTTGATAAAATGCTTTGGTAGACATGTATGGAAAATGTGGTAGCATAGAAAAGGTGGTGAGTTGTTTGAAAAAGTGGTGCAGGTGCACCTTTACAAGAGCATGCCTCCATGAGGAAAATTTAGGATTTTGAGGTTGTATAGGTATTTTCATGATGTAATAAGGCTTAAATAGCCATTTTTTATTTTTTAATGGTCTTTGGTAGTTATTTTAGGCATAAATTGTAAAGTTGTAGAATCTTAATAAAAGTTGTCAATCAATGTTGTAAAAATGCAAAAAGGTGCCAAGTGGAGGAATACGAAGAGTCAAGGTAGTTGTAGAGGCAATCTTAGGCACTTAAGAAGTTGAAATGATTGAGAAAGTTTTTAAAATATGTGATTCATCATTTCTAGATATTGTTGAATCATTTTAAAGTTTTTGTGTGAGTTCTCCTCGCTGCCCTAGTGAAAAAACAATTTTGGTGTCTTTTAAACAAGGCTAGAGTGAGTGAAAAGAGGAAAAGAGTTTAGAAGTGGATAGAATCCCCTGAAAACTATGAGAGTAGGTGAATTGGAGGGTGTTTAGAATATTTGAGAGGTTGTAAGTGGTCAGAAAAGTGAATAAATGAGAAACCCTAGGTGAAAGAGGGTGAAAACTAGTGAAAAAGAGTGATTTTGTGAAGGAACTGTATCTAGATATTTGGGGCAGCACTATTTTAGGATGGAATGAGAATGTATAGGCATAAATAAGCTTTATTGAAGTGATTATAAGCTTGTGAGAGGTCAGGCCATAATATTTTCAATAAGCCCTAGTTGATTTCAAGGAAAGTGAGGGTTTTATGAAAAGGGGTCTAAATGAGCAAGAGGAGACCTGAAAATTGAATAATATGAGGTTTTGTTGGTTTTCTTTTGACTGTTTTGAGGTTTCAAGTGTTGGTTGTGTGTTTGGAGAGGTTTCTCTTTGAAAAAGAGGTCTCAATAAAATGTGGTCACATGGAATGCCATGACAAGCAAATGCAATTGGAAACTTCTCCTATACTTATTACTTATGCTATGTGAAGTAATTGCATCACTTCTTATGTTGAATTTATAAACAACTATATTGTAGTTGAAATTTTTTCATCTATCAAGATCTAGTTATTAGTTATGGAATGTGAAGTAATGCTTTGAATTTGAATGATGTGCAATGCAACGTAATCAACAATATGAATATAAACTACACAAATCTATTAAGTACAATTCATTAGTTAAACTCTTTATTCTATTACCTATGTGAAGGTTTGACTAAATCCACTGGCACTGGGAGGTGTTCCCTCGAAACCTCCAATATTATCCTATTCAACATCCAAATTCACATATTAAAATACCATTCGTAAAACAATGCTATTAACATGTAATAAATTTATAATTGTTTACTAGTTAAATAACCCACCAATAGGTGTACTGTAGAAATAAGTAGGTGTAGGGCTAGTGTATGCAGTATCAACACTGTGACCCTACAAGTTTATTAAAATCATAAAACTAAATTAGTTAATCTTGCATTTCAAAATAAAAATTTAATAAATTAAATTCAATGAACATGCTAACTTTTACCCGAGTATCAATGCCATATGCGTCATGTAAAATGTCAGCTGCCCTCTCCATCTCCATAGTTGTAGACGGATCCTGCACAACAGCCTCCTAAGTTTCGGTCGGGTCATATGAACAATTTGCCCCGCAAGATTGACACACATGGGATAGAATCCCACCTCTCGAAGACTCCCCTGGATGGTGTTGTAGAAGAGGGCTCACATGTTGGATGATACTCTGCGTCAAAGTGTTGATGGCCTACAGATTCTCTATGTCAGCACTCTCCTTTGTGACTGAAGGGATGATGATGTGCTCATGAGGCATCCTAGTGAGAGGTTGTCTCACTTGCCATCTAAGATCTGGCTATGCACCAGGTCTATCTTGTGCCAACCCCCCACCTCTCACCTGGAAGTCCCTCATATTAAAATAATTTGGTATTTTGTTCAAGATGAACTCAGCGTATAGTTTCTTGAGGAAATACTATGGTACTTCACAATTGTTGCATGGTGGGTCATCAAAAACCATGTACCACCTATCCCAAAAATATTTCCTAATCTCTTAGTGGTGGCACCAATGAATAGGAAACCTCTTCGCATTGAGGGAGAGATTTCCATTTGACTGTGGGTCAGTGAATAATGCACACAAATCACCTTTTGTATTTTTAAATCTTTTACTTCTTTATATCATAATTTATATTGGTAAAAAGCCCTAGCCGCTTGCCTCCTATCCTGCCAACCAGTTAATTGTTTGTTGATTGAATCTACATTTTTTAACATATCTCGCAGTGAAGTTTCTAGGGTCATTCTTTCTACAGTTGAACCATTTGGATCGTTCAACCTCCCGATTAAATCCTCAATTTGTTTTTTATTGTTCTCAATTTCACCCTTTAAATATTGTCGAGTGCCAGGAGGGTATTGAGGGATTAGTGGAGGAGGTTAATGTTGTGGTTGAGGATTTTGTTGTTGAGGATTTTTTTCTTGTTGTGGATTTTGAGGAGGTTTTCCAAGTTGATTAACATCTCCTACAAATTCAAAAAATAATTATCAAATACAACCTAAAACTAACAAATTAAAAAAAAAAAACAATCCTTACCTCTTTGACCTCCTTGTCAATGTGGTGGCATCCTGGCAATGAATCAGCAACCATTGATGAAGATTTTTGCAAAAAAGCTCCTCCTAGAACGTGAGTGCGGAATTCTGGGGTTTTTGGCTATGGGCAACAAGAAAAACACAATCATAAATGAAAATGAATTTGACCTCTCTTTTTTTGCTTTTAACATGTCAAAATGAGAGCGTTATAACACGCTTGCATTATGGGTTTGTGGTGGCTAAGCCTCAGGCTCGACACACCAAGCCATAACACGAGCGCGTTATAACGTGCTCACGTTATGAGTTTTCAAAAAAAAAAAAAGTGGCCACAAATTGGCTACCCATCTTCATGCGCCTACCCTTAGATTGAGATCTCTAGGGTTTTCCTTGAATGAGAGAGTGAAGAAGATGGTTGTTCTATCTCCCAAGCATAGAAGCAACAAAATTCCACCTTTCAAAAGTATCTTGAGACATGCATAGAAGCAACAAAAATAAAGCCATTATCTAGACTTATCAGTTTCCTCGGCATGATGATGGATTCTACATGTATGCACCATTAATAAAGGTTGATAAAATTTAAGTAATGTTAACATTCCATTTCATTATCATTCAAAATTGGTAAGCAAGTTGATTTGTATGACCATAAGAATCAAGGACAATCATATTGGTTCCTATTAACATTTCATGCCACCTTTGACACCCATCAATTATGACTGATCTAAGAGATCTTAATGGTGCATCCTATTAAAATCCATGGTTATTTTGATCTTCTAGGGTTTTTGAGGTTTTGAAATTCCTCAATTATATTGAATTAGGGTTCTGATCCTACAAGTTTGGGCTTTCTAAAACCCTCATGTGTTAAAACCCTAAATCCTAGGTCTAAGCGTGCACTTTTGTTATATCTTTGTGTTAACCTCCTATAGTCGGTTCCCAGTCATTTAAGTCATAACCTTGTATCATTAACATGGTGTGTTGACCAACCCTAACATCCTAGTCTTAACAGTTGTAGCCTATTTGAAATATTTGATTAAATCTTAAGTCATGAGGGTTATGAAATATTAATGCACTATGTCCAATACTTTAATCCCTAGATATAAAATAAATTAAGTATTAAATTCATAAGTCGACCTAAGTGATGGCCCTAACTTAAGTGAAATTTGGGGCATGTGCATAAGAAAGTGTCTTTAAGAAGAGCTCAACCTGGACCCACTTGATAGTTGTTCCTTGTTCATTGGTCCCCACCATACCACATCAATAAAATATTCACAGAAAAATGAGTGTGAGATAGTGGGATGGATGCCACATGTCCAACTTTTAAGGTGGACCCTACAGTCTATTAGGCAACAATGGTGGTGGGCCTATAATCTAATAGCTCTTATTGAACTATGTGGAAACATCTGGTGGCTTTCCCTACCATCCCGCAACCCTTGATCTACTTTCTAGTATATGAGTATGGTGGTGTAAGGATGTGATACCTGTCCTTGGTGGGGTTGAGCTCGTGGTTAGTGGTCTAAAAGGAATCAACGATTAGAACTGAGTTCATCAAAGATCAATGGTCATCGCAAGGTCGTAGATTGTGAAGGCTCTAACAAGGTCAAAATGTAATATGTGATATACTGACAAGTGGAAAATGTTGATTGAATCACCAAGGTTATTTGCACCATATATGTTATTTGGAAAGGCGCTAATTAAAGTGTGATAGGTTATGTGGTGTGATGGAGATCTAATGGTAAATGTTGAGGACTAAAGATTATACGGTGATCACTATATTGTAGAAGCTTGGTGGGTCCTCTGTTTGGAAGCATGATGTGAAGGGAGATTGTGATGGCCATTGATCATATATCTTATGATGATTGAACGAACAAGTTTTAAGCTTCCATTGGGGCTTGATCTCATCCATCCATCCATGATCTAATGACCAAGATTCAAACGTCAATGGCTAAGCACACTATGCTCATGGGTAAACTAGAATTAATGGAATAACTGCATTTTCAACAACCAAATCAAATATGTGGCTACCAAGATTATATTTTCTTGTTTCAAGGCTTACCCTTCACAATTTCCCATGCCATATTCAATGCAAAAGCAGTGCCCATACCTCTTTTTTTCTTGAAGAGACACTCCGTCTATTGTAGAATAAATTTCATGAAAATTTTTGTAAGAGTTCCCTACTCTACACTTACAAAGCATTCAATGCAAAGGAATGGCATGCACATCAGGGTTTTCTAGGTTGACCTCAATGTGAGATCTAATGGCCTTAACAAATATTTCCTTGATCAAACTTTCTAACTGCTAACCCTAGTAGGGTTAGCAGGTCTAATGTCATCTTAGTTATGCCTGAACTATAAAGGCAATACTTGTATTCACTCAAGGGATTCTTCCTCTAGCTCCTCTAGGGTTTTCTCTTGCAGACACTACATTTTTGCATTCTACCATTGTAAATATTGCTTCTAAGCTTTATGTTAATAAAATTAAGCTATTATCACTATTATCTTCTACATGTTTGAGTAAAATCCATTTACCTTCATGTTTGAACATGTTTTTTAGTTGTTCCATTGATGTATTATTCGGTTCTGAAACAAGAAGAAACAAATTCTATCTTGGTGCATTACCTTCTTTTACATTTCATGTCTCCTTCTATCTCTTTCCTCTATGATCTATTAGAGTAGAATAGTAATAGGGTTTTCATGTGTTGGGTTAGACCAACACATTTGCGCTTATCTTAGAAGAGGAAGTCAACCTTCTCTAGAGATTCAACCTCATTTGCGCAAGGTCCCACACCTTGAGGTTATTTCCATAATGTCATTAGAACACTAAAATCTTGTTTAGTAGGGTGCAGTTTTATGTGACAATAGTTTCTAACATGCCTGGGGGCACAAGAATTAAAAAAAAATCATCTAGTTGAGAGAGTGGTGCTACTCTCAACATTCCAACCTTGAAGAGGTTCTCAACAAAGTACCTAGTGACTCTGTAATCAAGGGAGAACAATGCATTAAAATTGGTAACTTTGCTGCTACCCAGAACTCCTAGTTCAAGATCAAACCTGCACATTTATGCCAAGAATCCAAATAAGAGCATATTCTAGAGGTAATTTCCAATACATCCAGCTCTCATTTTCTACTTCTAGAAGAAGAAATAGAAAATATTTATCATCTGTTAGAAGAAATAGAGGCACAAGTCCTTCTCCTAGAACTCAATCTATGCCACTTATAGGTATATTATTTCAAGCTAGAACACCTTCTACCTATACAAATAGGGAATTATTCCATATGATTTTAGAAAGAAATCAACCCTTTGTGTCCTTTAGTGGTGGAATCCCCTTAATTTTAGCCTAAAAGGGTGATATACTAGTCAATGTCCTCAAAAGTATTCCCTGTTTCACTGGTGAAACATCCACAAATCTAGTATAGCACATCATAGATGTGGCACACATATGCTCAGTGTATGATGTAACAGAAGACAATGTGGTTGTTAGGCTATTTGCCACTTCCCTAAAAGGAAAAGCATTGCAATGGTACAAAGGTCTACTGCCTAACACCATTCACAATTGGGATGAGTTGGGTGAAAAGTTATGCAAACATTTTGAAGACAAAAGTGACCACTAATTCCTGGTAGAATAATTAACAAAAATTAAAAAGGTACCTCATGAATTCATGAGTGATTTCAACTATAGATTTCAAAAGACTTGGGATAGAATCCCTGCCTTGGTGAAGCCTTCTCTTGAGTATGATTTCCTGTATTTCTTAAGGGCTCTTGATAGTAACATAGTTGTTATGATTCATTCAATGGGTGGTTTTACCTTACTTGGAGCATATGACCTTGCCATAAGGGAAACAAATTATTTAATATAGGTTGGGAAGATAGCTCCAAGACCACCAATGCCTTTATTCCTAGAGCTTCCTTCACAACCAACAATGGCTCCTATTCCAGTGGTTTCCACAGCCAACTTCTATTTCTGTTGCACTTCTAGAAGATTGGGGAACCTTGATTTGAATTATGAATAATGATTTAATATCATTGAAGAGGTAGCAAGCATAAAACAATAGGCCCTATCAAACTCAAAATTAGAGTTATTAGCAAAATAGATAACCTTATCTCATACCCAACCTATGAATAATGTACATTCACCTACTACCAACACTAATAAGGCTTTTTCCCAATGAAAAATAATCTAGCCCAAGAGCAAGAGTGGTGTTATCCTTGTGAGAAAGCTCATAATTAAAATGCTTGCCAAAATGGAGAGTTTGTACAAACTCTAGTGGCTCAAAATGAAACCCCTACCTCAGGGTAGGAATTTGGCACAAACCAACCAATTTCTAGTAAAGAAAATCATACACATGAGGACTCCTCATTTATCAATTGGAATCAAGAGGATTTTTTTGGTGTAAATCAAGTAGATGATGATACAATAGCTTAGAATACAAGATCAAATAAAAGAGCAATGGAGAGTGGTACATCTTCCATGGTTGGGCAAGCATCAGTCTCTCAACAACCTCAAAAAAGTGCAGATGCTGGGAAAACAAGTAGAACAACAGATGTACCACAATCAAATTAGCTTGATAGCAGGCCTAAACAAGCAATGGATCAACCTAAGATCACCCAAGAAAAAAGAATGGACTTTGTTGTTCCAAAAGTTCCAAAACCGGACAGCTTCCTTTCAACATAGTGGAGTAGATGAAAAAAGCTAATCTAAATGTTACTATGTGGGAGGCTCTATCCATTCCATCACAAAGGTATTTATTGTATCAAGAATTGAAGGAACATAAATAGATGGGTGATTTACGAGAAAATCAGAGGCAGAATACTCCATCAAGCAACCTAGTGCAACCTAAAGAAGAAGGGAACTCTAGCAAAATTAGTAAGCCACCTCCCTTTTATATTTCTCTAATTATTTGAAATATATAATGCACAATTGTATGATAGATTTTAGGGCTAATAGTTCTTTTATGCCTAAGGGGATTACTGACATGCTTGGCATCAAGTATGAATCAGTAGCTAAGAAATTTTTACAATTGGATGGGATCACTATTAGTATAGTGGGAGTAATTAAAAACCTAAAATTTTCCTTGCATACATGTATTGGCTTTGATGTGTTGCAATATATCTCAATCATAGACCTCCCTACTCATTTTTCCATTTGTTTGTCCAGGGATTTCACTGCTAAGATAAGTGGATACTTATTTGTTGATTGGTCTCATATGTTATTTGGAACTAGATATGGCACTAAAGCAACCATCAAATATGAGCCCATAAAAAAGGATCATTTAGAGCCTTACACTCCTAGCCCAATAAACATGAATTTTACATTGCATGATCAAATGGAGGAGTGTTCTATTCATGAGCCTTGTAATCCTATAGAGGAGGTACCTGATTGTTTGTTGGATGAATGGGGAACTTCTTTACAAATCGATCCACTTACTATTGCCAAAGTGGAGGAGACTGGTCTTGGCACCTACTGCATTCATGAAGAGAATGCATTCATGAATAGAATGCTACTATCCCCAATCTCACAAAAACTCAAGAGTATCTAGGGGGATTGTGGCAGATGTTTTTTTATGGTTCTAGAAATAGAAATGGTGTTGGTGCTGGTGTAATGTTGGTATCTCCAAGTGAGGTGAAATATTACTTCTCTTTCAGGCTTCAATTTATTTGCACTAACAATGTGGCTAAGTATCAAACATTCATCCAAGGTCTCCAACTTGCACAAAAAAGGAACATCAAGTTGTTGTAGGTTTTTGGTGACAATGAGTTAGTTGTTTATCAGGTCAAATCTCAAAGCTCTACCAAGAACAATTTTCTCAAATCCTACAAACATAGAGTTTGGGATTTGATAGAGAGATTTGAGGGTTTTAACATCCAAGCAACTCTAAGAAATTAGAATAAGCTCATTGATGGACTTGCAGTAGTTGGTGCTTAGTTTGAAACACCAACACATATTACAAGCAAAAAGGAGTAGCATATCAGGCTTGTTGTGAGGCCTACTATTCCAAACAATCAAGATCACTAGCAAGTCTTTGAGAATGACCACTAGATAGTGAATTTTCTACAAAAGGAGGTAGAATTTTCTAAAAGAAATGAGTCGAGGCTACAAAATCAGTATGGTGATCAGATTTTGCAGCTAAGTAGCAACAAGCTACCAAATGGTCTTATCACCCTTGAAGGTATCTTCAACCTTGATGATTAGTTAAAGCCAAAAAGGATGAACTTAGCTATAAAGAGGGGTGACTTCAAGCCAATAGAGATTTTAGAGGGAAAGTCTCTAGACTTGGGAAAGGTATGTTCTAATACTGAACATGAGGTTTTCGTAGATCTTTTCAATAGATGAAATGATGTAGTTGCTTGGACTTATGAAGACCTAAAGGGTTTTGAACCAAGCATTGCCCAACATACCATTGAATTAGATCCAAATTCCAAACCTGTAAGGAAAAAATAGAGGCCTATAAATCCTAAGATTGAGCCTTTAATGAGAAAAGAGTTGGCTAAATTGATTGAGGCTAGAATCACTTTTCCCATCAAGCATTCTTCTTGGGTGGAAAATCTTGTTCCTATCAGAAAAATAATAGGGATATAAGGCCATGTGTAGATTTTAGGGATCTAAATAGAGCCTCCCTAAAAGATCGTTATCTCCTCCCCTCCATGGAGCATATCTTGCAAAGGGTGAGTGGGTTAGAAATATTTTATTTCTTGGATGGTTACTTAGTCTATAATCAAATTCTGGTCTAAGAATCTAATCAATACAAGACAAAATTTACTACAAAGTGGAGCACCTATGCTTATTGTAAAATTCCTTTTTTTCTAACCAATGCAGGTGCTAATTTTTAGAGAGTCATGGATATGGTGTTTCAAGGTGTGTTAAAACAATTTATTTTGGTTTACTTAGATGATATCACAGTGTTTTCAAAACATACAAGAGACCTTTTTAGTCACCTTGAGCGGGTATTTCAAAAATGTCGGGAATACAGTATTTTCCCTAAATCCAAATAAATATTTCTTTGCCACTGATCAAGGAAAACTTCTCGAACACATTGTTTCAAAGGATGTCTTGGCCATTGATCCTACAATAGTAAAATATATATTATCCATCCCACTTCCCAATCACAAGAAGGTATTACAGAGTTTCTTGGGAATATTTAACTTTATGATGAGGTTCATTATAAATCTTGTTGCTTTGTTAAAGCCTCTTACCTCTTTGCTCAAGAAAAATATGGTCTTCAAATGGACCAAGGAAGGTAAAGATAGCTTTGAGGCTATCAAAAAAGAAATTTCTTAGGCTCCTACCCTTGTCAATCCTAATTATGACAATGATTTCATTCTTTATACCTTTGGAGGTGAAGCAAGTATATCAATTGTCCTAACCCAGCTAAATAAAGAAAATCTAGAGTAGCTCATTGCTCTCTTTAGTGAAGGACTTAAAGATTATGAAGTCAAGAATAGCTATGTCAAAAAGAAAGTGCTTCTTTTTGTTAGAGAATTAAAAAAAAATTAGACACATGTTGTCTAATAACATGATACAACTAATGGTGCCCCATGTCAATGTTAAAGAGTTTTTGTTGAGTAGAGATATCAATGAAAATGGGTCGAATGGATCACCAAGGTGATGGAGTATGATGTTGACATCAAAATCACCAAGCTAGGAAAAGGGTTGTGTGAGCAAATTGTCTCAACATTGGAGACTCCTACTGAGGCTGCCCTTGTGCTACAAGAACAACAAGCACCCAATATTGATGCCCATAATAACTAGGTAAATGATATGACTACCTTTTTGCAGGAAGGTAGGTATCCTCCAGGTCTTGGTAGGACCAAAGGAAGACATTTCATATTACAGTCTTATGGAACCCCTCAAAAATTTATTGGTTCCATTTTACAATTGTGCAAAACTTGGCTTGGACCCTCGTTTCTGACTTAGGGTCATGTCCTCATCACTGTGTTAGGGTCTTTATGTTGTTAAAACCCTTCAAAATTGGCCTACAAGCTCTAAAAAACCCTTGGTCATTATATTGTTGCATTGACCTATTTTCCCAGTATCCAGTTGTTTAATATATCACTTATGCCATCAAAGTCGTTGCTTTCACTGGCCCCCAGAGTTTAGGATTGTTGGTCACCTTGATCATTTTTCATTGTTTAAAGTTTTTCTATGGTCAGATTTTTAAGTCTCAATAGGGTTTTAGGTGAAAGCCAAGTTTAGGAAAGGCACTTTGTAAAGAATATGGATTAATAGAACAATAGATTGTCTTGGGTATGAGTCTTGTATGTAATAGTCTTAAATTAGTTCTATAGAGGCTACTAACATCAAAACAAATATTAGTCTAGAAACAAATACTCTCCTATGTATCTTTCTCACAAGTTATGAATGAAAATACTAATGGTGCTATCATTTATCTTCAATTGTTCCATTGAATGTATGATTCTATTTTAGCTTTAACTCAAAGAGTTGATTAAAATGCTTTAGGAGGGTTATAGATTTTGTAAGGAATTACATAGGATTTGTAAGGAGTGGGTGTTTTTTAGGCATTGTGATTTTTCATAAATGCAAAGAACTATGAAAATAGTCCTCCCGTCTCTAAATTAAGTAGCTTACATATATTACTGGTTCTTATATATTTGACTATGTTGCTCCAATTGATGAAACACTAGTTTGTTTGTTAGAAAATCTTGCATGAAAATGAGTAATTAGCATACCTAGCCACAAACTTAAAATAAGAACAACATTCATTTAAAATATTTTCAAGTATAGTATGGGTTTGAGCTACCCCTATTTCCTAACAAATAGGTAATAATCTGCTTAAAGGTTTTCCAAACCTTCAATGAAGTACATTATTTGCAATACGTAGGAATAAATCTGTGTATAAATGTGTTATTAACTGGATACACCTCATGTAAACACAATATGGAACACCCTCCTAGGTCCCACATAGCTTAAAGTGTATGAGTAAAGACCTCAAAATCCTTTACTCGTTGTGTTGTCCACTAGCCTTGCAGCTTCTTCATTATAGGAGTTGGCTACTCTTTCGAGAACTCTAAGGTTCTGCTGGAAAAATCACCAACAAAAATGGTGACTCTAATGGGGAAAACATTGAAAATATTCTGATAGAAGATCATCTAGCCTTAAGAATCAAGAGATTGGTGAGTCTGGACATTTGGTTCAAATATTAAGAACTTTCTAGACCTGGAAGTGATTCTATTGTAGTGATGTTAAAGAATTTATGTGTGACTCTATTGTGGGAAAAGACCTAGAATAAAATTAATTCTTAAAAGGAGTTTCATGTTGCTTGAAGTTCATTCCTCTATGAAGAGAGGTGGATACTATGTCTAAAAGAACCTATTGAAGATGTGGAGAGAATTTTAGATCTACAATATTTCCAATTAGGAAGAAAAATCTACAACAGTTGCAATATATCCAGGTATTCTTCATATTTTGGTTTTGAAGAAGCATACATTCTGTATATGAAGATCACATTTGAAATTCATGAAAAAATTGGTTCCCTATTAAGTGAATAAGCACTAAGAGAGGGAATGGTAGTGATTTGTTTTGTATACTTCTATATTACTAGATTGTAAAATCTACTATGAAGTGAAGTATAAATTATTCTTGGAGAAATTCATTCTAAAGATCTTAAGAAAATCAAGATAGAAATATACATTATAAAAGCTTAAGATTATGTTGTAAAAGAACTTGGATGTACTCTTTGTAATTACAATGTTGATATGAAAAGCTTGTAAGGGTATAAGAAAGTATATCATCAATACATGCACCTTTGTATGGTTCCTAGTGCAACCATGGTTTGTAATCAACTCCAGTCAGGTTGGAAGAGAATTTTTAACTTTGAAAGATATAGAGCTATTAATTTCATTGGAATTAATGGTTACCCAAATGTTATTCCATCTAAAATCAAGGAATATTTACCAAAATTCAATGGTACAAAGAATGAAACATCAAATAAGCATTTGCAAGAATTTAACAACTTAATGGATGACTATGAGATAGATCATGAGGATGTGGTTATGAGATTATTTGTTCACTCTTTGAAAGGAGATGTAAGGGACCAGTTCTCTAATTTACCAACCTGCTCTTTTTATTCTTGGAGTGAATTCAAAGCAATGTTCCTAGAGCAATTTGGTGAAAGATTCAATGCTAGTTTTGTGCTCAATAAATTTATGAACATTGAAAAAGAAAAGGATGAACTAATCCCAACATTTAACCAGATATTTACTAAAACATTGAGGGATATTCCTAAAAGTATGGTACTAAGTGATGCAGTATGTTTGGTTGTTTATTTGGGAGCCTTTGATAATGATATGAGCTATTTTCTAAGAGATAAGGATCCTAAAACTTTGTATCAGGCTTATGGGATGGCCATGAACATTGAAAACAACTTGAAATATGGAATGCAAAGGAGTTATTATTTTTCAAGTGTTTGTTGCCCTGGGACACTAAATGTTGATAAAAGGTGTAAGTCAGAAAGTAAATATGAATGTGAAAGCACCTACACCCCTATTATTTTATCTCACACATCATTCCATAATATTGATCAGATAGACTACCAAACAGATCTTCAAGGAGTTGCATGCATTTTTAATCCTATAGCCCCTATTCAAGATCTCCCTTGCATAAGAATACATGAAGGAGAATCATCATATGATCTTTATGCAAGATTTATGGATACTCTATCTTCAATTCTTGAATGCCATAGACCTGAAAATGTAGTATGCATTGATTTATTTTATGAATCTTATGAACTAGGTTTGAGTGCTCTACCAAAGGAGTTGAAGGGCTAGTTAGGTTTGACCAAGTGTGTGAATACATTTCTTGTTTTGAAAATATTGGAGATGATCATAAAAAGGATACTATGTTTCCAATCTGCAATGGTAATGATTTTGCTACTCCATATGAGTTAAGTAATGAGATATCAAATAAAAAAGAAGATAGTAGAGCAAAGATTGAAAATCTACACCTTAGTGAAGCAAATGAAATGTGTGGTTTCAATTCTTTTGAAGACTCCAACACTTGTGGTCCTAGGGAAGACATAACATTGTGCAATAAATTTGAAAATTTTGAACATAGTTTCAGTGTTGATAAGTCCCCTTGCAATAATAATAATGATGATGATATTGAGCATGATCACTTCTCTGATAGTTAGGGTTTTCCTCATAAGAAAGAGATCGAACTCTTTGCTAAAAATGAGAAATATGATAGTGGAGACATATGTTTTCCTGAGAAGAAATAACTTTCTCCCTATGAAGAATTTCTAGAGTAAGAGTTAGAGATGTTACTTGTAGAATATGTAAATGAAGTTGAAAATCTATCTGTATGTTCTAGTGATTTTTGTGATTTTGAAAATAATGATGATTCAAACGATTTAGATCTTCATAATGAGGAGGCTGAAGCTTTTGTGTCAAAAATGAATGTAAGGGAAAACCCTTTATTTTACGAGCCTCCATCTTCACTAGAGATAAGGAATGATGATCCTTATTGGTGTAGAGAAAATCCACTTTTTGCTAAAAATTTTGATGATGCACTTGATACATGGTTAGAATGT
This sequence comes from Sequoia sempervirens, assembly GCA_007258455.2. Taxonomy (NCBI): domain Eukaryota; kingdom Viridiplantae; phylum Streptophyta; class Pinopsida; order Cupressales; family Cupressaceae; genus Sequoia; species Sequoia sempervirens. Next base: position 15,820 of record VDFB02117725.1, on the reverse strand, counting down.
GGCCTTGAACAAATAAAGCAACACATTGATAAGCTTCTGGAGGGTGTTACATATGACTGTTTCACATTTGATACAAATGTTGTAGATAAAGATGAATATCATGATGTTGATTACTTGAAAGAATATGAATACTTTCAGTTCCCAGTTCAATTGGGAGAAGTTTTAATGGAGAATGAAAATAAAATGTAGAGAAAAGAATGTTATCTTCAATATAAATATATGTCATGTGATGATAAAAAAAATTATTTTGTACCTGATAGTACAATACAAAATGATAGAGATTACACTAGCAATGATATACTCAGAAAAATTGAGAAAAAGCTAGTGACAATGTTTGTAAACAGGCGGTCTCCAAGGGTATCCACATAGCCCTACTTGTAAGAAGAAGGATATACATGTTGCAATGGTATGGAAAAGGTAAATGTGGGTTGAAGGAAATTAGTTCTTTCAATAGATTGGTTTTTTACATGGGAAAGAATTAGCCCTAAATTTTAGTGGCCTAGTGCCACCTGGACGAAATTGAAGCCTAGTTAGATTGCAGAGTGCATACTCAAAATTTGCACCTCAGGAGAAGGCTTCAGACAGAGTGGAGATTGGATCTCCCTTTCCAGGTCTTTTTGGCCTATGTAAAAAAATTGTACATATTTTGTTTTTTTTCTTTTTTTACCTAGTCTGCTTCCCATGATTCTAGGATCTCACCATGCCTGTGAGAGGCATGTGTCCCCAACAGGAGCCACTGATGGAACCCCTCAAAAAATTCTCTGTTCCATTTTATAATTGTGAAAAATTTTGCTTGGACCCTCATTTCTAACTTAGGGTCATGTCCTCATCACTGTGTTAGGGTCTTTATGTTGTTAAAACCCTTCAAAATAGGCCTACAAGCTCTGAAAAACCCTTGGTCGTTATATTGTTACATTGACATGTTTTCCTAGTATCTGATTGTTTAAGATATCACTTATGCAATCGAAGTCGTTGCTTTCACTGGCCCCCAAAGTTTAGGATTGTTGGTCACCTTGATCATTTTTCATTGTTTAAAATTTTTCTATGGTCAAATTTTTAAGTCTCAACAGGTTTTTAGGTGAAAGCTAAGTTCAAGAAAGGCACTTTGTAAGGAATATGGATGAATAGAACAATATATTGTCTTGGGTATGAATCTTGTATGTAATAGTCTTAAATTAGTTATATAGAGGCCACTGACATCAAAACAAATATTAGTCCAGAAACAAATAATCTCTTATGTATATTTCTCAAAAGTTATGAATGAAAATAATAATGGTGTTATCATTTATCTTTAATTGTTCCATTGAATGTATGGTTTTGTTTTAGCTTTAACTCAAAGTGTTGATTAAAATGCTTAAGGAGAGTTATAGATTTTGTAAGGAATTGCATAGGATTTGTAAGGAGTGATTCTTTTTAGGCATTGTGAGTTTTCATAAATGCAAAGCACTAGGGAAAACAATCCATTCCCTATATCATAGTAGATGGTATACTTTTCAAAAAGGATTTCAATAGGGTCCTATTAAGATGCATAAAGGAAGATCAAGTCAACAAAATGTTAGAAGAATTCCATGATGGCTCTTCAGGTGGCCATTTTTCTACAAGGACCACTACTGCAAAGATCATGAGGGCTAGTTATTATTGGAAAACCTTGTTCAATGATGCTCACAAATGGGTGAGAAATTGCAAAAAGTGTGATTTCTTTTCTAGAAAGAAAAGGTTGGTTGCCCTCCCTCTTCATCCCATTCAAGTTGATCAGTGATTTACATACTGTGGTTTGGATTTTATTGGCATGATAAATCCACCATCAAGTGTTGGTCATAAATGGACTTTGATAGCCACAGATTACTTTATCAGATGGACTGAGGTAGTTGACTTGAAGGATGCCACTGATGCTTCAATTTTGGAATTCCTTGATGGAATTGTTACAAGAGTTAGCACTCCTACCATCATTTCAGATAATGCCAAGGCTTTTACTAGTGCTCAGATCCTTGATTGGGCAATTAGGCATGGCATTTACTTGAAGACCTCACCTAATTATTACCCTCAGGGTAATGGCATGGCTGAGTCTTCAAATAAAAATCTCATAAAAATTATCAAAAGGACCATTGAGGATAATCAAAGAGTCTGACATAGAAAACCAAGGATAGCCCTTTGGGCTGATAGAATTACTCCTAAAAGAGAAATTGGTAATTCTCCTTTCATGCTATTTTATGGAAGGGAGGCAAGGTTACCATTATCATTAGAGTTGTCATCTCTTGAGTTGGCACATCAACTAGAGTTAGAAGGAAATGATGCTATGATAGTAAGATTGGTTGAGATTTTAGAACTAGATGAGGCAAGGAACAAATCTATGCAAGTCATAGAGACCCATCATGCATGGGTCAAAAGAAATTTTGAAAAAAAGGTAGTTCATAGGATGTTCCAAGAAGGAGATCTAGTGCTAAAATTGGATGCGGATAGAGCCAAATATGGAAGACATTCCAAATTTGATGCCATTTGGAGTGGTCCATATGTCATCACTAGCTGCAATGAGGCTAATGAATTCCATATTTCTAGGTTGGATGGTGAGGTTCTTCCAATCTCAGTCAATGGTATTCATCTCAAACCTTATTTTTGATAATTTTTGAGCTTCATGTACATATTGTAAATATCTTGTTTTCCATAAAGTGCTTTTACACACCCTGCATTCTCCTTAAGGGAATGTATGTTCTAGTTTCCTTCTTTTCTCCAAGTGAAAGACTGCACATGTTTTGTTTTGCCCTTGGGAGACCCAATTTTGTAAATCATTTTCATGACTATGTTCCCAATGGACTGTTAAGGCCCCTGGTTTCCATGACTAGTAGGAAATCATCTTGCAAAAATTTCCAAAAATGTTGATATTTCATGCCACCTTTGATGCCCATCAATTATAACTGATCTAAGAGATCTTAATGGTGCATCCTATTGAAATCCATGGCTATTTTAATGTTCCAAGGTTCATGAGGTTTTGAAATTCCTCAATTGTACTGAATTAGGGTTCTGATCCTGCAAGTTTTGGCTTTCTAAAACCCTCATGTGTTAAAACCCTAAACCCTAGGTCTAAGTGTGTAGTTTGTTATATCTTTGTGTTGACCTCTTATAGTTGGTTCCCAGTCATTTAAGTCATAACCTCATGTCATTAGCATTGTGTGTCGACCGACCCCAACATCCTAGTCTTACCAGTCGTATCTCGTTTGAAATATTTGATTAAATCTTAAGTCTCGAGGGTTATGAAATATTAAATAATTATGTCTAATACTTTAAGCCCTAGGTCTAAAATAAATTAAGTGTTAAATTCATAATTTGACTTAGGTGATGGACCTAACTTAAGTGAAATTTGTGGCATGTGCATAAGAAACTGTCTTTAAGAAGAGCTCAGCCTGGCCCCACTTGATAGATGTTCTAGTTCATTAGGCTCCGCCATACCGCATGAATAAAATATTCATAGAAAAATGAGTGTGGGATAGTAGGAAGGGCACCACATGTCAAACTTTCAAGGTGGGCCCTGTAGGCTCTCAGACAACAATGGTGGTAGGCTCGTAATCTAAGAGCTCTTATTGAACCATGTGGCAACATCTGGTGGCTCTCCCCACCATCTTGCAGCCCTTGATCTACTTTCTAGTATATGAGTGTGGGGGTGTGGGTACGTGACACCTATCCTTGGTGGGGTCGAGCTTTTGGTTAGTGGTCTAAAAGGAATCAACGATCGGTTTTGAGTTCATCAAAGATCAACAGTCATTGCAAGGTCGTAAATTGTGAAGGCTCTGACAAGGTTAAAATGTGATATACTTACAAGTGGCAAACATTGATTGCATCACCAAGGTTCTTCGCATCACATATGTTATCTGGCAAGGCACTAAGTAAAGTGTGATAGGTTATGTAGTGCAATGGAGATCTAACGGTAGATGTTGAGGACTAAAGATCGGATGGTGATCACTATATCGTAGAAGCGTAGTGGGTCCTCTATTTGGAAACACAATGTGAAGGGAGCTTATGATGGTTGTTGATCATATATCTTATGGTGATCGAACAACCATGTTTTAAACTTCCATTGGGGCTCAATCTCAGCCATCCATCCATGATCTAACAACCAATATTCAAACTTCAACAACTAAGCACACTATGCTAGCGGGTGAACCATAAGTAATGGCACAACTATATTTTCAACAACTAGATTAAATTTGTGGCTACCAAGATAAAATTTTATTACTATAGGGCTTACCCTTCACAATTTCCCACGTCATATTCAATGCAAATATGGAACCCATACCTCTTTATTTCTAGAAGAGACATTCCTTTTGTTGCATACTGGATTTTATGACAGATTTTGTAAGAGTTCCCTACTCTACACTTACAGGGTTTTCTAGGTCATCCTCAATGCGAGATATGATGGCCTTAACATATATTTCCTTAATCAGACCTTATAACTGCTAACCCTAGTGGGGTTAGGGTTTGGTCTGATGTCATCTCAGTTATGCCTAAACTATAAAGGCAATACTTATATTCATTTAAGGTGTTCTTCCTCTAGCTCCTCTAGGGTTTTTCTCTTGCAGACACTACATTTTTTTATTCTACTGGCATTGTAAAGGTTGCTTCTAAGCTTTATGTTAATAAAATTTAGATATTATCACTATTATCTTCTGCATGTTTGAGTAAAATCCATTTACCTTCATGTCTGAACATGTGTTTTAGTTTTTTCATTGATGTATTATGCTATTCTAAAGTAGGAAGAAACAAATTATATCTTGGTGCATCACCTTCTTATACATTTAATGTAACCTTCTATCTCTTTTCTCTGTGATCTATTAGAGTAGAATAGTAATAGGGTTTTCGTGTGTTGGGTTAGACCAACAAATTTGCACTTAGCTTAGAAAAGGAAGTCAGCCTTCTTCGGATATTCGACATCATTTGTGCAAGGTCCCACACCTTGAGGTTGTTTCTATTGTGTCATTAAAACACTAAACTCTTGCTCAGTAGGGTGTAGTTTAATGTGACAAAAATTCCCTAAGAATGTCTAAAGATCTTTACAACACCCATATGTTCTTAGGTGTTCCAACATGAACCAATGTAGGAATGTGAGATAGCAATGCAACATATGTTCACTAGCCTCAACATGGATCACTTAAGGTATACACATATCAATGACATATTAACTAGGAACATGCTAACACAATCATAAAGTCAAGTAAATAAATACAAAAAGAACAAATGAAAATGAAAATGATTGCAATTGAACTATGTGAGAAGGTGAGAAGCACAAAATGCATAAAGACAAATAGAATGCACCTTAAAATTTGAGAATTGATATTTCAATTTACAATTTATGTCATGTTCTTTCATTTTTTACTTCAAACTCCTAATTTTTGAAAAAAATTATGCAACTTCTTTCGAATTCTATGTTGAATTCTATGTAAATCTAATAGGATTGGTAAAAATTATGAAAATAATAGTCTATATTCTCAAATTTAAACAAAAAAACCTCATAATAAACATTTGAATTCTACAAACATGTGTTGGGAAAATGTGTCTCAACCTTGAAAATAGATCAAGTATTGTTGATACATTAGTGTGGGGGTTGCAAGGGGGGGTGACCCCCCTATAAGGGTTTGAGGGGGATCATCCCCCCATCGGGGGTTTGGGGGTAGCGCCTCCAAAAGCCACATTTTATGTATATTTTATTATTGTAAATCTAGACCATTCATCATTAGGTCTTAGATCTTATGGTTGATATTTTGTTGGCTTGACTTTCCCTAGAAGGAAACACTATTTTATGAGGGTTTTATATTATGACTAAGTATTGTGATGTATTCTGAGAGTTCGATAGTGGTCGTGTTGACTCTAGACCTCTGGTTGGTGATACTCCTATGAGAAGCTTTCTCTACAAGTATATTGTAGTCTTTGTGATTTTGAATAATATATTGGGTGACTTTTGGAGCTTTGGGGTTTTTCTCCCGAAGGGGTTTCCCCATGTAAATCATTGTGTTGTGATATGCATGATATTTATGTTTATTTATGTGTAAGTTTTTGTAACTGTTAAAGATCTATAAAAGTTTTACATTATCCTCCTTTCAAGATTAGTGTAGGAAGTTGTTATGATACCTTAGCTTCCTTACAACATGAAAATATTACCTCATATAATCAAATTTGATCTAAAAACTTTAAATTTTTTCTTCTACATTGTCAAACGAACAAAAAGTTGGTGGAAAGGTGATGGAATATGCAAAATATGCTTGTACAAGATTTCAACACCATGAAAAAACATTTCTTTGTTAGATAATGTGTAGAAACCAAACAAAATTAGAGAATGTGAGCCTAAAACATGGGTCGCATGCCCCTTTTTACCATTTTTAGTGTAGGCTATTTGGCGCTCGCCAAATTTGGCGAGCCCTAAATAACCTTTATTGAGATTTTCCAACCCTTAACAAATTGGGAAAGAAGAGAGAGATATATAAGATAAAAAGAGACAGTGAGAAGGAAAGGGAATGAGTGAGAGAGATACACACACACAAATACCCTCACCCATAAACCCTTTACCCTTAATCATAAACCTTAAACTCTATACTGATACCCTCAACTGTAAACTAAATACGTTAAACCCTACACCTCATTCCTAGATACCTTATACCATCAACCCTAAACCCTACACCCTCAACTTATACCCTCAATTGTACTTCCAATACCCTAAACCCTATAATCAGTACCCTTAACCTTTAATTGTACACCCTATACCCTAAACCCTATATTAATACCCTTAACCTTATAACCCTATATGTTAAACTCTCAACCCTATACCCTATGTACCCTAAACCTTGTAACATCAATATTGTACCCTAAACCCTAAACCTTATAATGTACCCTAAACCTTGTATCATAAATCTTGTACCCTAAACCTATACATGTTGATATGTGGCGATCAATCATGAAAATATTGTACACGCATAATGTATCCTCACCGAGGTTCAGGGCCAGGTCAGGCCCTAAGTGGGGGCTCGGGGGTGATAGCCCCCAACAACAGGGGTTCGAGGGTGGCAACCCCTGATAGTAGGGGTTTGGGGGCGCAACCCCCAAGTTTTTTTTCTCATTAACTCATCAAGGTTTTCTCGCTGTGCCATAGAAAAAAGGACCCTTTGATTGACATGGGATTATTTCATGATAAATGGACTTAATGAGGCCTTGATTCAAGTGTTGTGAGGCATTTTATAAGGACCCTTTGATTGACATGGGATTATTTCATGATAAATGGACTTAAAGAGGCCTTTATTCAGGTGTTGTGAGGCATTTTATGCACCCACACTAGGTCTTGGACCCTTATAAATCAAATAATATACAATTAACAATGTCTTGTAAAGGTGTTTTAAAGTGTTGTAAGATACTTTCATGCTTTTCTAGACTTAATTAACCTATTTATTCCTAATTCAACATTATAAAATGTGTTTAATGACATTATTACATCAATCTAGAAGGTTTTTGAATTAAACTTAATGATAAACTAGTGTTGTAATGTGTCTTGCACATTCACATTAGTTCTTGTGCCTTCGTAGGCTATGTGGACCTCATTTTAGTGTTGTAAAGTGTATTTAATCACACTTTCACACTAATTTATGTGTCCCAAGCCCTATTTTAAATTTACATCATCATTAATAGGCTCCTTTTAACCCACATTGAGCATATCGAAGCTCAAATTGATCAAACACCTGACAAGGTTGCATTTTAGACCTTATTTCCTTATCTCTTGGCATATAAGCTATCAAATTGGCCCCTGTGGAACCCATTCGCCATGCATGGTGAATCAGTCCCATCCAAGTGGGATCCATTCACCATGTGTGGTGAATGAGTCCCATTTGGCTCATTTTTTGACCTTTGAGTGGGAAAAAAGTGAAATTTGAGTTCATTATTTTAACGTGTCACCCTGTGATGAGGTATTAAAGGGTAAAATATGTAAGATTCCTATAAATATAAGTCTTTTAACTCATTTTCACAACCACTCTTTATTATTCATCCACCAATCTTATCTTTCAAGTCAAGCAACTTAGGGTTTTATCATTTCAAGGCATTAAGACATCAATTTTCAGACTTTCAAGGGAAAATCCTCCATGTTTTGCTACAGAATTTCAAGATCAAACATCATGGAAAGGTGATCTATTCCATTGTTGCATGTTTCATTCATTTCTTTCATCATTTTGGTTTAATTACCTAAAAGGGGTTTGACTTAGGCAAACCCCCATGCCCTAACATTCAACATCTCTCTCTCTTGTCTTGTGTTTATGCAAATTTAGATCTCTTGGAAGCTTGAAAATCATTGAAGATCAAGTTACAAGGTTTTTCAAGTCTTCTCTTCATTATCCAAGTAAAATAACAAACAAAAAGGGATTTTCAGAACTGTAAATTAGAGTTTTGGAAGTGGACACCTGTAGGAAGTCAAAGTGCAGATCGGAAGCTTCAGAATCTACTCTTGAATATTCAGAAATTCAAAAGTGGACTCATTCACCATGGGTGGCAAATGAGTCCCACTTCTAGGGTCAATTTTGAGTTTTCTACATTTTTGGGTACCCTTTTGTCAAAAATGAGTTCAAGCTTAGTTTTGTAGAACTATGACTAATTCGCCCAGAATGGCGAATGAGTCCCTCTAGGCCTAAAAAAAAACATCAACAACATTTCAAATGTAATCTCTAGTCGTCATCAAGGTTCCAGGTGCACACTTTCAGTTTGATTCATTTTTGTTGTAATTTTCCATTCATTTGTAGGTGATTTTGCATTACATAATGTGTTTTCAAACAAGTCACAATTCTTAGATTTTGCATTCATAATCAATCAGTTTCATAGTTTAGTTGCATTCATATCATCTCATTTAGCATTAGTAACATCATACATAACATAATTTGAATGAATCATTTAGCATTTTTGGCCCTACCTCTCTCCTTTTAGGTGAAAAACCCTAGAAGAGCTAGAGAAGTGCATTGGTGCCAAAAATCAACGGTTCACCTGCTAACATGCCAAATGAAAAAAATGACTTTGTAAAACCCTAATTCTAGAAGCTTCCAAAAATCTTGTTATAAGCGGTTGGGATGTAAGTTGTGGTGTGTGGAATTTGTGAGATTGTAATTGTTAGAGATATCATACATTAGCTAATAATTAATTAATCTTTAATTGATTATTAGTCTAATTTATTCTCTATACACTTAAGCTAAAATAGGAGTGTTTTATGCTTTATTAGTTGAGCTAATATTAGATCATTATGTCACATCTCATGTGACATTGACACTTGTCATGATATGATCCCTTTCTCATTTAGGGCTTTGCTCTTATAAGCATTCAACCCTCATTGTAATTACTCTCAGAGAATATTTGGAGATTTCATATCTTCTCAAAAGTCTCTTCTGTAGTGTTTCCTTGTTGAAGAATATTGCATATATTGTTTGCAGATCTCTTGTGTGGAAGGTGTATTTGTTTGTTGTTTGATCTTGTGGCTTGTTCTTTTGAGCTTGTTTCACAATTCTAACATGGTATCAGAGCATGGATTCAACAAACGCCTTCTTGATTTATGATATTTTTTTTCTTCAATGAGGGTTGTAGGCTTCAAATCTGAATCCCCTTTGCTTTCTTTGAAAATTTTGGAGGTGGGAATTTTTTCAGTGGATTTTTGTGTGAAAAGGACCTTGTTGTTGGATTCAGAGCTATCAAGAAAGTCAAATTTGGCTTTTGTTTCGCCTGATTTTGATTCCTAACGCCAAATCTATGAAGTTTTGAAGTGGTTGCTTTGTTTCTAGATCCGGAGGGTAGCTGCAATTTTGGTGCATTTTGAGCCAAAACGGAGGTTTCCATCACACTCAAAAGGCCCAAAAACCTTAAGATCGCCTATCAATTCACTGAAATCTGAGTTAGGAATTTCTGAGGCAAAAAGTTTTTGTCTATTTTTTATTTTAGTTTTGTGGAAGTGCTAATACAGAGGGTAGACGTGCTGAAACAAAATGTATAAGCATTAAAAAGTCTGGTAAAAGTGTTATCAAACAGAGCATAAGCGCTAAAATAGACCGCAGATGTGTTGAAAGACTGGTGAATTCTGACACTGGTAATGTTTGACACTGACAAAAGCACTATAAAATTGATCAGAAGCATTGAAACAGATGGCAGAAGTGTTGTTTTGACAGTAGATGCGCTAAAAGATAGCGCAGAAGTGCTAGAATAGACTATTGAAGCGCTGACACTAATTTATTTATTTTTACACTGATAGAATTTGGTTTACTTGTTGATAGAAGTGCTATAATTTTTGGCAGAAGCGCTGAAACAAACTGCTGAAGTGTTGTTTCAAATGTTGAAGCACTAAAATAATGCGTAGAAGTGCTATAACAGATGGTAGAAGTGTTGTTTTTGGGATCAAATGTTGTTCAATTTTTCTCCCCATGAAGAGACTGACTTTTTGTGGTGCAATTTTCTGGATTTTTGGTATTTTGGTAGAATATTTTCACTGGTAACTCCTTGATTTTGGATGATAAACCTATGTTTCTAAGCTTTGTCTACTGTAAGAACTGATCTAGACTATCAGAGTATTCTATTGCCAGTTGGGGGATGGAAGATTGACGAATAGGTTGACTACGGTTAGGTTCCTATGAAAGAGCTCTTCTTTGAAAATAGGCTTGTGAATACAAGGGCTCTAAAGCATAATCATCAGTGTAACCCCTAGTGAAATCATGAAACCTATGCATGAAAGTTCTATGATGAAGTAAAATCTTCCTACTTTGATACAAAAAATGTCTTCTTGTCAAAAGGTTTATGTAACTAAGTGGTTTGTTTGGTTTCCTGACTCTTGTTTTGAGGGATTTATTGACAAACTTTGTGGTTTTCCAATCCCTAATCATAAATTTCATAGTTTAAATTTTGTCTGTCTTTTTGTGTTTTTAGAATTATCTTTATCTGATTTAATGATTAAAAGACACAACAAGCAATTGTAGAACAAGTGTTTTTAAGTCCTAAGATCTAAACAATGAGCGTATGTTCAAGGATCAAATAGATCCTTCTTGATTTTCATAGGTTTATTGACAAAAAGACACTTCAGAAAAACTCACTCTTAAGGACAAGTAGGTCATCATTATACTCAATCAGCCCACAGCTTAAAATTGCATGGACTCATGTAGTCGTGTCACCCCCTAGAGGGCGCCCGTGTTTTTGTCTTTTCCAAGCATGTACTCAAGGTTAGATTTCTTGATCCCCTGAGCAAATGGTCCTTGGAAATTATATGGTGTGTCTTTGGGATAGATTCTTCCCTTCCCTGACATCGCTGAGTATTACAATGTTCAGAAACTGACAAGTTGGATACTACACTATGGTTCGCAAATAGGGTTTCCGTGCGGTGCGGCAAATGATAAACTCCCTCAGGAGACCTCCCAACCTTTAGAACAAAGGCTTTAGGGATGGTTATCTTGCACACTACCGTCGAGTTGGACTTTCATCAACAACTCACTTTTTGATTATAGTGGGTTGGAATCCTTGGCTTTAGGCATTCCCACTTAGGTCGTTCCTATAGGGTGAGTACTTTTTCCCACTACAGCAAGCCTTCTAAAGGATTTAATAAATCTTGGATATGCATAAAATAAAGGATGAGTCTAGAATTTTGATCACCCAATTAAGGGGAGAGCATATGCCTATCACCACACAACCACAGTAATCAAGTGTTCAATTTTAGAGCCCAAACAACAATTTGCTATCTATGTGAAGATATTTCTTCACAAAAAGAGATGGTGTTCATTTTTAATTCCAAATTGAAATGTTTGGTGACTACCCTAGATTGATATATTTTAACTTAAGTGACTATCCTAGGATTGCTTCATTTTAAATCCAATTGAAAAAAAATGAAGTTACTGGTCGCGGTCGCATCGAATCCAGATAACAATTTACAAAAGCGCTATAACTAATTTTAGAAGCACTATAGAAATACTCAGATGCGCTATAGAAAGTGTTGGAAGCACTACAAAATTGGTCAGAAGCACTGTAGAATTCTTCGGATGTGCTAAAACATATTTATAACATGAACTGTCGAACTATGCTGGAAGCTTTTGGTCGAAGCACTAAAACAGACTTCAAAAGCACTATAGTTTTCATGGGAAGCATTAAAACAAATAGAAGTGCTATAGGTTGTGTCAAATGCATTGCAGAATCTTCTGATCACACTAAAAGAAAACACGCCTGTATCCTGTACAAATGCTTTTCAGAAAAATTGTTAAAAATATGGGGTTAAGCCTCACAGTGGGCACCAAAATGTAAGTGTGGAATAAGTAAATAAGTAAAACAACTAAAACACTTCTTAATGAAAAATTATATCAAGATTTAACTTGAATTAAACTAATTTAAAGCACAAAAAACTTGAAAGCATCTCATTGTCTCATATCTCTAAAGATTTATCAAGTCACAGAAGGCTCTCAGATTTGGTAAGCAGTGTGACTGTTTAAAATGCCAATTCAGAGAATGGAGTGATGCTAAATGCAATTATCTAATGATTGATAATGATTTCTGGATGATATTGATACTATTGTAATCTATTCTGAGATGAAAACTGATAAATGGAAGCTACAGTAAAACTATGATGCAGTCAGGATATGAATTTTACCGATGCTATGATTGATATGATGCTATTGTTATTGCTTGATTGCTCAATTGCTTGATGGCTTGATTGCTTGATTTCTATTCTTGCAGGGTAAGTTTGCATAAGGTTGGGGATCCATTTCCTATTGAAGAAAGGTTGTATATATAGATTTACGATAGCAGTTTTGTGACGGGGCAGCACAATAGAGGCCTGGATTCAATCTTGAGATTTGAAGGGTGAGAAATGAAGAAGCTGGAGCTGATGAAAGGAATGGTTTATCCCCATGAAAACATCAAGCAAGATGATAAGAAAGATCAGAGGAAGAAGATTTGAGATATTGATTCAAATTTGTCTCCACAGCTTCCTGTGAATGCAAGTTGAAATAAATTGGATTTTGGAATATCAAATTTGGTAGGTGAGTGAATAGAGGAATTTTCTTTATGCCTTTATTTAAATATTTTGATTTATTTAAATTAGCAAAAGGGGGAATAAACAATTTAATAAAACAAACTATAGAAGTTGTTTATTAAATTAAATAGAAGGAATATGATAATTAAACAACAAAGTATTTAACCTTGTTTAATTAATTAAGATTAAATGATGTGATAATTAAATAACATCAACTATAAAAGTTGTATATTTAATTAAATTGAAGAATAGAATAAATGAACTATAAATAAATATTTCTATTTATTTAATAGTAGAGGAAATTAAAGTAATTAATCAAATAAAGCATATTTATTTAATTTGATTATCTAGACCATTTTTAGGTGTATACACATATATTTTATGTAGATCTCTTGCATGGAAGGTGTATTTATTTGTTGTTTGATCCTGTGGCTTGTGGTTTTGTGCTTGTTTCATAGTTCTAACAGTAATCTTTTTTGCACTGGATAATAAAATCATTGGGTGGCTTATTTTCTATGGATGTAGCCCATATTGGGTGAACCACGTTAAATATCCATGTTGATCTCTTTTGAGTTATTCTTCATTATTATTTTTGGGTCATTTAATTTGCATATAATTATTAATGTTTATTGCTCCAATCTGCCTGAATCCTAACAATATAGTACCCTAAACCCTAAACCCTATAATGTACCCTAAACCTTATATCATAAATCTTGTACCCTAAACCATATACTAGTACCCTAAACCCTAAACCCTATACCCTTACCCTATACCCTATGTACCCTAAGCCTTATAGCATCAATCTTGTACCCTAGATCCTATACCAATACCCTAAACCCTAAACCTTATACCCTATACCCTAAACCCTGTATCCTTTTCCCTATTCCCTATGTACCCTAAACCTTATACCATCAATCTTGTACCCTAAACCCTATACTGATACCCTAAACCCTATACCCTATACCCTAAACCCTATATCCTACACTCTATATCCTATACCTAGATGGAGAGAGAGAGAGAGATGGGGTAGATAGAGGGGGATAGGTACAATCCTAATGAAGGTTGAAGCCTGAGGCAATCTTCTCTAGCATGAATGAGGTAGCTGCTAGTGCTCCCACCTACATGATCACAATCTTACAAGATGGAGGAACTAACTGATGGCAAGTTAAACTATATATAATGTTGTCATTGATTATGAGGTATTGCTTCAAGATCATGTTTCTAGTTCTAAGGTTATGGGCTCACAAAATAATATTCCTAGGTCCTCACAGGGCAAAAAGAACAAAAGAAAGTTCTAAATACTACTATTGAAGCTCCTCTTTGCACAAGTATTGAAAGAACTAATGAAGATCCTCACAGTGATGCATGTCTTATCAAACGACAAGAAGCACACTTAGATTCAGTGAGAAAGGAAAGAAAGGGAGGAAAAATTAGCCTGGGTCTTAACTCAAAAGTTGAATTGGAGCAAGAGCAACTTGACATTCCTACAACTAGAGTTGGTTTTCATAGCAACACTTATAATACCAATGGAAAGGATAATGGTTTTTTAGGGATCAACAAAAATGTTGTAAATATTGAAAAATCATAGCCTTTTCCATAGTGGTTGGCTTGAAGTAGAAGATTGGGGTACCCTATAGAATGGAAATGGTGGATTAAATGCTATTAATAATGAAATTGTTGGTAATTCTACTTGCTTGAATATAGATATCATAAATAAAGGGAGTGAGATTTCTAATGATCATGCAGTTTGTGCTTGCAAAGTTATCAAAAGATCTTCGTGTTATAATTTTGAAAATGTAGGTGAAAAGTGACAGTAGGAGAGATACAAATGATAAAAAAATTAGGGAGAAAAAAAACATCCTTTCTTCTTCCTGGGGTAAGGGTAAGCGGAAAAACCATATAAGAAATGAATTATTTGTTGGCAGAAGAAAAGTTTAGGATCATAATCAGACAATTGAATATATAAATAATTCAAAGACATTGATGCATGATGGTAATGATTTGGATGAAGTTGATTTTTTGAGCTCTAGCTATTTGACACCACATTTGAAAAAAACACAAGCCATAGTACAACAAAAACTCTCATCTTCTTTGCAAGCATGGAAGGTCTTATGGAACAGACTTTGGAAAATTAGGAAACAAGAAAGTTTGCATATGATTATAGAGATTCTATTGAACATGTGATGAGGTGCCACCATAGGAAATTCCATGTGAAGTTTTTGAAATGTCATCTGAAATATAAAGTCATATACCCCATCTACAAACTAATGTCTCTTATGATATTAATTCCAGAAGATTTGACTATTCAAGTGCATTGCATGAAAAGGTCAACATAAGAAATGTCCCTTATGATAGCTTCAGAGACTCAAGTGACCATCTAGACCAGACCATGAACAAGGTGGATGTTGTGAAGGGTATTACTAAGAATGCAAAGCTTAATAGGTAGGAGAAAAGTTCACTAGGATTTTCATTTGTTGAAGAAAGCAACCAAGGCACTTTGAGGAAGAAATGTGTTAATGAAACTTTGGACTTAAATAGGCAACTTGATAATCATATTCAGCTATAGGTAGGTTTATATACATCAAAAAAAGGAAGGTTGCACATGTAAGAGAGGATGTCTCAAGAATGAACAAACTAGAAATGAATACAATCCTATAGATAAAGTAAAGTCTAAAGGTCAAAAGAATCTACCTCCCATTCAAGATATCAACAACCACTGCGCTTCTAAAAAGAGAAACTATTGCTCCTCTAATATTTCATATGCTACCAATATGCCCTCTTTTGATAGTGAGAAAGATCTTGAAAGGCGTGAATCTC
>VDFB02117724.1:0-23475 GCA_007258455.2 Sequoia sempervirens | reverse complement strand
TATAGCCAAGTATGAAGCAGACAAAGTGTAGAAGAATGGTATCATACTCCAAGTAACTGAAGAATATATTAAGCTCAAGCTCACTTGTAAAGCAATACAAGGGATTTAAAAAGAACGTATGCATCAAGTATTAAGTGCTTTCTAAGAGTATTAGTTGAAGAAAGGTGAAGGAAGAATCCTCGAGCATGAGTCATAAGTGAGAAGAGAAAGAATTGGATGCTGGATACCAGAAGTGTGAGGAAGTTTATTTTGTTTCAATTTTGAGTTTGTAGGATGATCTCGATCTTGGTAGATATTCTTTATTCCGGTGCTTTGGAAGGGACCTGATAGCCTTGACATATGCAAAGTGTTGCTACAGATGAAGTCAAATCCTTGATTTAGTCTAGAATGTTGTTGATGATAGTTGGAAAATTCCACGTGCCACATTTTAATTTGTTATTTCTGATTCTTTGGATAGACTTTTAAGTTGAAATTCTAGGGCCTTGTTCCTATAAAAGGTGGTTTCCTAATTTATTTTTATGTTTAGAATTTGTGGATGTCAGAGGAGCATAAAATTTTAAGTTTTGTTCTTTTTTCCTATTTTCTGAACCATTCTAGCATAAAACTTTGTATGCACGTAGACATTAATTAATATAAGAGCTTGTTTGATATTTAACTATCTCACTATTTTTTGTAGTTGGTTTTGTTAGTTTAGCTGAACAAGACTGTATGTTGCTCTATTCAAGGGTGCATATAGAACCTACTCAGTGTCCAAAAATGAAACCCCTCTCTTTAAAAGCTTGCACTATTTTATATGTAGCTATGAAGCAATTTGGTGAATTATAAAACAATTTTCTATGTTTTAATTGATTCTTTAGGGCATCCATGGAGAATAACCAGGAGAAAAATTTAATTTTCAGTATTTTTTATACTTTGTTTTAGAATAGATTTTTAAATTCTTGAAAATGTTCCAAAAAATTAAATGAATGGAAGAAATTTTATTGAAAATCTTTTGTTTTCCATAAAATTGTTGAATGCTTAATGCTAAATCTACTTAAATGATAGCAAAGAATTTGTGATGTTCATGAAATATTATTGTAAATATTTTGATTTCATTATGTTATTTTATGAATGAAGTGGATATTTTGTGTGAAATACTTATAATTCCTAGAAAAACTAAAAAAAACATAGTCCCTTTGAGATTAATAGCAATATCACATCAGTACCTGAGAGTAAACCTAGTGCAACCATGACCTGGTTATCAAAGAATTGGGATTGAATGAAAACCAATATTTTCCCTGTTAAAGTAGAATTCCACTTTAGGTTGTCTTTGTTCCATATATTTCAAGAAGGATAGGCTCTTTGCGGTCTTGTTTGTGAAGAATTTATTCACCTTGTTTTTTGTGAGTAAAATTGTTGTCAACATATAGTTGTGCTATTAGTTGGATGAGTAAGAAACAAGATATAGTCGCATTGTACACTACATAAGCAGAGTACGTGGCAGCTACTCATGCTTGCAAGGAAGCCATTTGGATTAAGCCTTTGTGTTTTGATATTGATTTTGATGCGGGGAAAATTACTATCTGTTGTGACAGTAAGAGTGCCATTTTCTTGGTAAAGAATCCTACTTTCCATGCTAGAACAAAGCACATTGATGTTTAGTTTTATTTTGTTTGTGATATGGTGGAAGATGGAAAGGTAAAATTGGAGAAGGTTGACACCCTGACGAATGTTGCAGATGCATTGACGAAGCTAGTGAGCACAAAGAAGTTTAGATGGTGTTCAAAGTCTATGGGCCTCACAACCTCTAGAAAATTTAAATCCTATTACTTCCATTGACTCTTCAAAGGTGTTTGACAAGTGGGAGAATGTTAGAAAAAGGTGTCTCAACCTTTGATTTTTACAATATTAAATGTTGTTAATTTTCTCACATTGTCTTGTGAGTTGTACAACTTGTAGTTTCTATTTGGATGAGGAGTCAAGTTGGAAAGATGATTTTACAGGAAGAGTTGTGCATAAATGATTTTTCTATTTCCGTATTGAGTTTACATGGAATGTGAGCTTTCGTGGAGTAATTATTTTGGAAAGGGCATATTTTGCAACGTGGCATGTGCTTACAATTGGAAACTTACCATTATGTGTGTGTAGTTTTTTTGGCACTTTCCATGTTGCATCTTTAACTTTTGGAAGTTGTTTTAGAAATGTTTATTTTATGTATTGTAATATTTTATATATTGAGAAATTGTGTATTTTGGAGTAGTATGAAGTTGTGTTGAGATATTGTTATGCTATTGGATATACTCTAGAATTGTAACAAAAATAAACTCCTGTAGAAACTTGTGTTGCAAGTGTATTGTAACCATTGTTTACAGATAATACATTGTTCAGGATTTTGGAGTGTGGGGATTTTTTTCCCAAAAGGATTTTCCCCATGTATATTTGGCGTTATGTGTTTTGATGTTGTTTATCTTTACTTGTTATGTGCATCTTCTTTATTGTATTGAATAAGGGTTTGAAACTGTTGAAATTTGCACATTCTCTCCTCTAATAGATTAGTGTTGGAAGCTTTTCCATGTACCTGGCTTCCTTTCACCAATCCAATGTTGATCAACTCAAATAAACTCCTTTTCATTGCAAACTCTGCATGTAAATTATCTAGTCTAAGTTGTGTGGTGGACTCTTAGCTGAGAACTCTTTCATAGCACCTCATTTTTTTTTAGGAAAATACAATTACATACATATAACCATCATGTAGTTCTTTTTTTTATATATTGAGCAAAGAAGATGCTCATGAATTGGACCAACCAATTTCTCTCTATGGTTGGACATATCCAAGTGGCAAACAATATCCTCCTAGCCAACCATGTCTCCATCTCTTCTTGTTGTCTTCCCTCTAAAAGTTGCTATAACCAGTTGACGCATCTGATAAGGAGTTTTCTTTGGGATAAATCGGGCAATAAGAAAGGCCTTCCTATGATGTCATGGACACATTGCATCCAACCAAAAGATAAAAGGGGTTTGGGAATCATTGACCCTTATGCTCAAGGTATATGCCTTACTTCAAAATGGATTGTTAGAGCTTTGAATGGAGATACTCCATGGAAATGTTTGGCTCAACATTGAATCCAATCAGTTATGGCTAGGCGATCTTGGAATTTGGTTAATTAGAAAGATAAACTTCTCCTTGCACCCTTTTTTAAAACTCACGAATCTTCCCCCTTTAATTCCATTTGGTTGGCTTGGTAGATAACCTCTTGTAGGCTATCTTGGTTTGATCAAACCTTGAGTCATGGTCTAATATTTTCCACATCCTCTATTTGGTGGAACCATTTAATCTAGTAGGAAGGAAAACCTCTTGGTACTGTCAAAGAGTTCAAAGGAAAACACTTTTTTAAGAAAGGAATTCAGACCTTCCAAGACCTATGGGATCCCACCATCTTTACTTGGTTGTCTTGGAAACAACTCAAATCACATTTTAACTCCTGACTTGTTCCTTGGCTCCTCACCTCAATTCTAAATGGAGGTGTAACTTTAGTAGATCTCGGTGGAACAAGTTAAGCTTTTAGATTTGGAAATCAAAAGCTGATGTTCAGTCTCAACTAACAGCCTGGAAAGTTCTCCATTCCAAGTTCCTTGTGGGTGATTGTATTTCATTCATCTGCCTTCCCCCAGTTTGTCCATTTTGTGCCAAAAAAGAATCTATTAAACATGCTTTTTGGCTCTATTTTCATGCTTGCCAATTGTTGTACTCCCTCTTTTCCATTCTTCGAACTCTCTTTCCTCAAGCTTGGTCTTGGAGGGCAGCACTTCTCGGGCTTTCCTCCTGTCCTAATATCATTACCCAAACATCGAGGCAAGTTATTATTAATTTCATTTGGAAGTTTCGATGCTTGGCTACCTTCTCTCACACTTTTCTTTTTATGAAAATTGAAGCCCAAATGATTTTCTCTAAATTATCCCTCCACATCAGCATTCTTTAGACTATCCCTCAAGTTAACATTGATCTTGCTGAAACATTGCTTAGTATCCAGGATCAAATCAAGAGATTTGAAAATAGTTTACAAAATTCCAATGAGAGTTCTCAGTGATGGGGATTTTCAACTTTCTATTGATGAAGATATTCAACAAATGATGCTATTGGAAGCCAGGTTCGGTAATCACAACATTACCAGAGGTGTTGCTACTCAATTTCTCTGCTAGTGGTGCTACTGTGCAACCATCATTTTCTTATGTATATTCTGTATATTTTGTTGCTGCTAGGAAATTATAGTCATTTTTAGTTGCTTCTTTTGCTATTGGATAGCTATAGACATTTATAGCTGTTGCTGTGATGGTGCTTATGTTGTGCAGTCAACAATTGTTGTGATGCTATTTTTTTTTGTAGTTGTTGTGCAGTCAACAATTCTTGTGATGCTTTTTTTTTGTAGCTGTTGTGTAACTCTATGTATTTGTAGCCTTTCTTATTCCAATAAAAAAAAATATTACAAAGAATAAGAAGTTACCAAAAGATAGCTAAATGAGATCAAAATAAAACTATTCAAATTAACAAAATTACAAATTAGTCAACAAAGGATTGAGAGAAGGATTCATTGAGTCATTTTATAAACTAATTTTTTTCACTTTGACTAAAATTATTATTCAACTAAAATTGTAACACTTTTTTTCTTTTTATAATTTGGTGAAGTTGATCCATGGCCTTAACATTCTTCTTGCATAAGATTGGGAGTTGCAAAAGCAAAAGGGCCACTTCAAGAGGAAAAATGAGTAAAGCCTTAGAGTACCAGTTACTTAATGATAGTTTTTAGAAAACATAGAAAATAATCTAGTAGTCCATATATTCTTGAAAATAACGTGTGTAATAGAATCAACAATCACATTGTTATGCATACCAAATCCAAAAATAGCTTCTTTCTTGTTTAACTCATGATAAAAAAATTGCAGGAAAGTTTTTAAACAAAAATGTTGATTGCTTCTTTACAAATATACAATCCCAAAATATATGTTTTATATTCTACACACATAGGTAATAAAGAAAATTAATTGGACAGACCATCATACATTTCAACCTATCCTCGACAAGTAGCTTAAAATATAGAATTTTCCAAGCCAACATTTGAGGATCAAAATCAACTTTTGATTTTCATATTTGAGCACTCATTTTTAACAAAATTTGGAACTAAATTTTCATCTCCACTTATGATTAGGACGAGAAGTAAGAGAACAATGAAGAATGAGTTGAAAATAAATATTCTTCAAAGGAAGATAATTGAAAGGGCTAAAGGACAGTCATCTCCAATATTTGAAAAAATGCATTCCTTGGGAGTACAAAGTTTCATAGAAAGATTAAAAGGAATTAAAAATTGCACAAATATCAAAAAATTCTTATATTTATCACTCATCCCATAATTTTCTTTAATTTGTTGTCAAGAATCCCAATCAAACATATTAAAATCCCAAATATATTTGAATTGGTGAACTTCTTTAAACAAAAAAATCATGCCTTGGAAAGCTAATAGCTAGTGGTTGATTATGATAATTAATAAGTTTATTCCACCAAATTGAAGCTAAGGAAAAATTGAAACCATGTTGCAAGGAAGAATTATTCCAATTTAAAATTTTGTAAACTTGTTGCCAGGTTTTCCAAATAGATTGTAGAGGAATCAATGATCTAATTTTAAAGAAAGGAGACACCAACATTTTGTCTAACCACTTAACAACTTTCCAATTCTTTTTTTACTAAAGCTTCCATAATTCAATGGTAGACTAAAATTTTCCATGTCTCATCTCTAGTAGCAACCGTAATAATCCATATTGCAGTAAGACAAAGCCCTTGACTTTTGGGGTCTATGAGCCCAAGGCCTCCTTTAGATCTTGGTTGAATGTAATGAGACCAAGAAGAGGCAACAAAAATAGCATTACCATCCCACTTAGATTAAAGAAGTTTTCAAATTATTTTTTTCAATTATTCATTTCCTTGTTTAGATGGCATCCAACATGACAAATAGTATACATGTGTAGCAATGAATATTATTAGCAATTTAAATTTTACCTACTAAGGATAAATAATTGTTACCCTAGTTAAACAACTTATTATTTAATCTATTTAAGAACCATCCCCACATCTCAAAAAGAGAGATCCAAAAACCAAAAGGAATGCCTAGGTATCTTATTATCTCCCCATCATGTTACTCTTATAGGGAGGTTTGAAATAATAAAACAAAGTTAGATAATGAGTCTATTTAAATTATTTAAGCTTCATTTAGGACTATATACATATGACCATTCTCCTTAAATACTTCCTAATCTCCATTTTCAAGTTTATGTTACATAGTTGGGAGATCAATAGTAGTTCTCCCTTCCCTATTGGGGCCCACTCACAAATTGATTCATTTTTCATTAAATATTGTAGGGAAATTGATAGAGTAGTGTTGAACCATATTTATGAGTAGTATCCCTTTTATAATATATCTACTTCCATATTGTAGCTTAAAAATGAAGTTGTAAATATAAGATTGAGCATTAGTGGAATTGATACAAAAATAAAATGAAGAAGCATGTTCTTGTTACAAATTTTCCTTATTACCCACAAAGATAGTATGAGAATTAATTTATCATGGGATTTTATTTAACTCTCTTGGTAAGAGGCAAGTATTAACTCTTATAAATCATTGTTTCATGAATTGGATGCCATAGGCTTGGTAATTGTGCTACTAGTTCACCTTGATGATAAGGCTTGATATAACTTAAGGAAGATATCACATAAGTTGAATAGGGACAATTCTTTTGACAATTAAGTACCACTAATCTAATGAATTTCTAGTTGGCCTTAGATTTTAGACAACCATGTGACCATGTGATAGTTGATGTTGCACAAACAAGAATACAAGGATATGGCTTAGCCTATGATATAGGCCACACAAATGATAAATAATAGTATTATTAAACAAAGGCTAACAACATATACGAATTAAATTTTATTGTGATGTGAACCTCATGAAATATGAGGTTAACCAAGGACCCTTAAAGCTATCCCTATTATAAGGTTGAGGAATAGGTCTTGCTAGAATTTTTCTGGCTTTAGTACATGGGAGTTTTCTTCCATGTGTACTTTATACCAAAATAAAACAAGTGGATGGTATTACCTTGTTTCCTTTAAGTCACCCAAACCATTAAACTTAGAGAAAATGATTACATATAGTAATATAAATATGCGAATTCAACCTAATAAAAGGAATGGGATATGATTAGTTGGTTGGTCAAGTACTAAATAATGGAATCATTAAATCGTTACTTCCACCAAATACTATGCCTCATCTCTCACTAGCTTACTGATGTACTTGTACTAGGAGGGATGTCATATCCTTAGTCCTTGACATTATTTCACTACCATCACCTCTTTTCAATTATGTATATACCTATGATGACCAAACATGTTGAACAAAAAGGTCAACCTAAAAATTTAAGGGTTGGATAATTCCAATTCATGCAGTGTGTGTCTAGAAGGCTCTACAATATTGTACCTATAGTTGCCTTAATTGAATCTCAATTAACTTTAGAATTATTTCCAAGTTGAGTAAAATGTAACTATAATTTCAATAAATTATGGGTTATAGATAACCCAAGTTTGAACCTATAAGATATTGAATCTATGACAATAAGTCATTGGACCATGTCAATAATCGATGTGTGGGGCTACTATTGTACCTTAGGGACTAGCCAACATTCACTTGTATCAAAAAGGTGAAATGTTTTCAAGGTCTATCCTAGATGTGATATTGGAGTGGTTGAGATAGTTGTTATACCTACTGTGCAAGTAATGGAAATTGAAGCTAACCATTATATTGGGATGGTTAGCAAGTCAACACTCATAGCACAAAGGTGATCAATGTGAGATATTACCCTTATTGTGAATGGGATAGTTGACAATATCACTAAGGAAATGAGGTGGTATATTTCTATATCTACTTCTTCCTATGTGGATAGACTTGTCATTGGTGGCCTAGGGGTGATTGAAGTTAGAATCCACCAACTTGAAAAATTTAACTACTTGTAGAAATCTCTCTCATGCCTATATGACCATTTTGGATTGGTTGGACCCTCAGTTTAGTATGAGATGTACCACAATCATCTTCCCAATTTTCCAATGGCATGCTTGACCCTATTGGGATGAGGGTGGATCCTTAGTGTAGTATGGGATACATTGAAGTCATCATCCTAGTCTTTCCATTGAAAAAAATAGTCTTCTCCACTTACCTAAGTCCAAGATCTTGACTTCATCATTATAAGATTTTTCTCTAGAATAGCTTGCTAGGTCCACTTGTTTGGGGTACATGGGGTAGTGGTTAACTTGGTTGGGGTTGTTTCACCCTTGAGGCTAGTAAATAGGAACCCAATCAACCAAGATGATATTCATGAATAGACAAAACTCTTATTCTCCACCAAGTACTCATAAATTATAATCATTACACTCTACTTTCCTATGGTACACTATGTTATAAACTAAGAAATTGAATATTCATGTTTCTAATTGAAAATATTTTTTGTTTTTATTTGCTAGTTTTATCTTTAAAAAATTTCTCCATGGCTGGTTGTTACATTGTAAAGAAATGTT
This sequence comes from Sequoia sempervirens, assembly GCA_007258455.2. Taxonomy (NCBI): domain Eukaryota; kingdom Viridiplantae; phylum Streptophyta; class Pinopsida; order Cupressales; family Cupressaceae; genus Sequoia; species Sequoia sempervirens. Next base: position 14,885 of record VDFB02117724.1, on the reverse strand, counting down.
AATGGTGATTTCATATTGAAAAAAATATAGCAATAATAACATTGAAAATTATTAGTGTTGGACATTCTTGTGTTTTCTCCATATCATAAAACTATAATAGTATAATTATCAATGACATGTATAATTTAGTATGACACTAGCAGTGTAATGGGTATAATAATAAAAGGTAGATGCTAAAAATATTTTTTATTGCACTCATGCATGATAAAAATTTGGTGTATGAAATTCCCTTATCAAAATATTTTACAAGAATTTTTTTTTCCTTTTCCCTTGTTTTATTTCAAGGTGTACATTTCTAACCCACAATACTTGAACATGTATACAATATGGATCGCACATATTTTCACCATCAAGATAGTATGTTACTCTATTTTTTTATAATACAACAATAATTTACACAATATTTAGTCACTTGTATTAAAATTCTCTTGGAATATGATAATAGTTTGGATTACAACTTGTTGAACCTCTTGTTTATAATGTTAGGTTCACAATAATGTATGTTTGTAACCTTTATGATTGAATTCATACCTTACACAACACTACTTCCACATTGTGTTACACTAAAAAAATTTTGGTTCTTTAATTTTACATAACATTGTATAACATACACAAAATCCATGCATTCTACTAGACAAGCTCTTTTTGAGAGTGGAGTTCATGCCTACATGTCTACTGTTATGCCCTTAATACTAGTGTACATCGGGTTAAGAATAGTCGGCTTGTGGCTATATTAACTCTATATTAAATCATATTATCATTAGTATATTGTTATTTAGTTGTTTAGGTTGGACTAAGACTTATATAGGTGTGTCTAAGTCGGCCTAGATGATATCCTAGGCATAAATAGGTATATATAGGAGGTTGTGAGTCTTATTTCATCATGAAGTAGTGAAGTGTGTTCTCATTAGAGTTTGGATGTTTTCCCCCTCAAAGTGGCTTGTTATTCTCAGTTATTATCAAGTATTTTCAGCATATTTCATATCATATTCTCCTATTGTGGAAGTTATTTCATAACAAGTGGTATCAGAGCATGATCTTGGCACTGTAGAGGCAAGGTTTTTTCTCAATTTTGGAGGTGATTTTGGGAAGAGCATATCTTTAATATTTTGGAGAATTTTTTTCTGATTTTTAAAAGGTTTTTGAAGAACATATTAAAGAAGCTACAGTCCATATTTTAGAAGAATTAGAGTAGAATTAAGCGAATTATTGCAGAATTAGTGTTTCTACACAATTGTTTTGGAATCTGAATATCTCTCACATATTGTCAAATTGGAGTCTTATTTTTATTGGGTTCTTGAAGAAATACTAAAGGAGATTTCGTTAAAAAATTTGGAGTAATTGGAGCAAAAATAATCAAGTTATTGAAAAATTAAATTTTTCACAATTATCATTCTCCACACTGCAAATATGTTTATTTATTGGATATTTTTGTAGATGAGAGTTATTTTGGCCCTAGTAAGTTACAATAGATTTTTTAGAGAATTTAAGTTTCATTTGTGTGATTTATTTCAAAATTAGTGGTTCCCATCATGACGGGGCCAGCAACAAGGGGCAAAAAGAATGTTGTCACTCTGGGGAAGACTCTTGATAAGGATGGAGTAACAATAGAGGATATTAATCCTAATGAGAAAATCAGTAAGGTCAAGGAAGAAATTTCCTCAATGAATATGGATATGTGTGACCTAAGAGGTGATATATCGGACATACAAAACATTCTAAGCACCTACATGGCTGAACCAAGAAAGGAGTTCTCAAGCGACCAAGGTGAAAATTCTAGGTCAGCTAACATTGACACAAGCTTTAGTACTCCTATGGGATCTAGGAATTTATTTCCAAAGGTGGATATGCGCAAGTTCGATGGAAACGATCCTCTAACATGGATAAACCAAATGGAGATTTTTTTTTAAGTTCACCAAATCCAAAATGGACAAAAGGTCATGATGGCTTCTCTATATCTAGAACCAGATCAATTCATTTGGTATCGTTGGCTTTGCACTCATCGAAGGAAAAAGGGCCTCACCGTCTCATGGTCAATTTTTATGGAGGAAATCCAAGAACAATACAACAATAGCGTGACAGAAAACTTCTTTAGCCAACTGGCTAAACTTCAACAAACAAGATCAGTCAAGGATTATATTCAGTAATTCCAAAATCTATCCTTAAGAGTGGATACAATTAGGGAGGAAAAGTTGAATGATTTATTCTTGGGGGGTCTCAAGGATCACATTCAACATGAGGTACACATGTTTAGCCCTAGCTCCATAAATGAGTCTTTTATCTTAGCACGCAGGGTAGAGGAGAAGTATTTGATTCCTAAGAAGCAAGGGGCTAATGTGACAAGAGAGAAAGGATATTCAACACAACCTAATAGGTTGAATCCACATCAAATTGAGGAGAAAAGAGTAAAAGGGTTGTGTTTCAATTGTGATAGCAAATACAGTCGAGGACATAAATATAGTGAAAAGAAATTGTTCTATATTGAAGGTCCAAGTGAGGAAGAAGAGGAGGAACCAATACTAGAGGATGAAAGGGAGTCAAATCAGGAATCACATGATTCTCAACCAATAATTTCTTGTCATGCACTCTTAGGTTTTAGTGCTCCACAAACTCTCAAGGTGGTGGGATTCTTAAAGAAGCAGAAGGTAACAATGTTGATCGACTCAGGTAGTACTCATAATTTCATCAACAAAAAGTTAGCTACTCGCCTAAATTGTTTTATATATCCAGCTCTAGAGTTTCAAGTTTTGATTGCAGATGGTGGTACAATTAGTTGTTCAGGGAAGTGTCATAGCATTAAATTATCCATGGTAGATTATCAACTTGATACCCCAATGTATGCAATATCCATGGGTGTAGCAGATATTGTTTTGGGAGTACAATGGCTTACGACATTGGGAATGATTGAGATGAACTTCCAAGAACTATTCATGAGATTGTAATTAGAATGAAGGGTAGTAGAGCTAAGGGGGTTAAAGGAAAAATCCACACAAATGGTAAGGTCTCATCAAATGAAAAAGTTTCTTAAGAAAGGAATGGATGGATTTGTGGCCTAGCTATGTTCATTAGAAGTTTCTCAATCTAATGCTCCTACTCATCTAGATTTTTAAGCTATAATTGATCATCACTCAGTTGTTCTTGGAGATATGCTTAAGGTAATTCCTCCTAAGAGGGATCATGATCATTCCATATAGTTAGTTCCAGGGAGCCAACCATCGAACATCAAGCCTTACAAGTATCCACACATACAAAAGAGTGAGATAGAGAAAATTGTTGAAGAGATGCTAGAGGCAGGAACTATCAGGCATAGCCAAAGTGCTTAGTCCTAACCTATGGTGATGGTTCATAAGAAGGATGATACTTGGTGCATGTGTCTAGATTATAGAGTACTCAACATGTACACCATTAAAGATAAGTTTCCTATTCTAGTCATTGATGACTTTCTAGATGAATTGAATGGAGCTATGTATTTTACCAAGTTATATCTTAGATCTGGTTATCACCAAATTCAGATTAAGGAGGAACATATTTGTAAGACAACATTTCAGATTCATGAAGGTCATTATGAATTTTTGGTGATGTCATTTGGTCTTACCAATGCACCATCTAGATTCCAAAGTTTGATGAATTCCTTTTTTAAGAAGTTCTTGAGAAAGTTTGTGTTAGTATTCTTTGATGATATATTGATTTATAGCAAGACTTGGGAAGAAAATTTTCAACATGTGGATCAAGCATTACAAATACTTGAAGATCATAAAATCTATGCTAAGCCATCCAAGTGTGCTTTTGGTCTTAAGGAGGTGGAGTATTTGGGACACATAGTTTCACTTGAAGGAGTAAAGGTGGACCCTAACAAAATTAAGGCTATCATGGAATGGCCTATTCCAAAAACTGTTAAGAAATTGAGGGGTTTCTTGGGATTGATAGGGTACTATAGAATATATTTAAAGAATTATGGTCGTATAGCAGCACCTCTCACCACTCTATTAAAGAAGGATTCTTTTCATTGGAATGAGTCTGCCAGTACAACATTTGAGAGATTGAAGGAGGCTATGTGTACAACTCCAGTGCTTGCCACTCTTGACTTCACCAAGGAATTCATTGTGGAATGTGATGCTTCTAGAAATGGGATAGGAGCAGTGCCCATGCAAGAAGGTTGACCAATTGCTTTTGAGAGTAGTCAATTAAAGGGTAAGAATCAACTAAAACCTATTTATGAGAAGGAAATGCTAGCAATCCTCCATGCAGTTAAACAATGGAGGCCTTATCTATTGGTGAAACACTTCAAAGATTTAGAAAAGATCATGATAGTCACAAATATTTTTTGGAACAAAGACTATCTTCTAAGAGCAACAAAAATGGGTCACTAAGATGTTAGGATATGACTTTGAGAGATTGTATATAGAAAGGGAAAAAGAAAATATTGTAGCGGATACTTTTAGGAAGGATGATAAAGATGAAACGTGTGTGTGCCCTTTCAATATTAAAAGCAAATTGGGTTGAGGAAGCCAAAGCAGAGTGTGGAAAAATGATGTTGTGACAAGTAATCTCATCGAACAATTAAAAAGTGATCATAGTAGTTCAGATAAGTTTTGTTGGAAGGGAGATACTCTTTGGTATAAAGAGTGTTTGTATCTCTGCAAGAATTCCAACCTTAAAATCAAGATTCTCACAGAGTTGCATGAGTCTCCAGTGGGTGGTCATTCAGGATTTTTGAAGACATATCATTGAGTCAAGCAAGATTTCTTTTGGGAGGGGCTAAAGGGTGATGTTCAAAAATTTGTGGCTGAATGTTTGGTGTGTCAAAGGCATAAAGGGGAGACAATTAAGACACTAGGTCTCTTGCAACCCTTATCTATTCCTAGCCAGCATTGGGAAGAGGTATCCATGGACTTCATCACAGGGCTTCCCAAATCTAAAGGTCATAATGTCATCACGGTAGTAGTCAATCACCTCACTAAATATGCACATGTCATTGCATTATCACATCCTTTTACAACAAGTGTAGTGGAAAAAGATTTTTTGGAGAATATACAAAAGATACATGTTACACCTAAGGTTATTGTTAGTGATCATGATCCTATCTTCACTAGTCACTTTTGGAAAGATTTATTCTCATGTTTGGGTACTCAATTGCCTCGTATATCTTCTTACCACCCTCAATTAGATGGGAAAAATAAGGTTGTTAATAAGTGTTAGGAAGGATATCTACGTTGTTTCACTTCAGAGAAATAGTCTCAATGGGTAGATTGGCTACCACTTGCAGAATGGTTGTATAACACTTCTTTTCATAGCTCAAAAAATGTCTCCATTTTTGGAACTTTATGGATATCATCCTCCTTCCATCACATCATCAATAAAAGGTGTCACTAATATGAGGTAGTAGACCACTTGCTTTATCAACAACAAGTACTTTCAAGACTCAAGATAATTTAGCCATGGAACAAAATCGAATGAAACAATATAGTGGAAATATTTTTTTGGAGATGGGGATTCAGCCTTTCTTAAGATTGCAACTTTATAAGAAAATCTCATAGAAACAACAAGAAAATAATAATAAGTTTTCTCCAAGGTATTATGGGCCATAGCAAATCATGCAAAAGATTGGTAGTGTTTCCTACAAGCTAGAGTTTCCACCGACAACAAAGATACATCCAATTTTTCACATTTCTTGTTTGAAGAAGGTAATTGGGAATAATATTCCAACTTAGACAACACTACCAAAGCTTAATGAAGAAGGAAGAATCATTTTGGAACCAGAGTGCATCTCACAAACACACACATAAAAGAAGCTAAGGAATAGAACTCTCACTGAGTATCTCATCCAATGGAAGAATTTACTAGTTGAAGATGCCACACGGGAGGATGAGGAGTTCATTCAAAAGTGTCCAAAATTGATTAGCATTGAGGACAATTCTTCTTTGAAGAAGGCGCTACGCCCTTAATATTAGTGTACATCGGGTTATGAATAGTCGGATTGTGGCTATCTTAACTCTCTATTAAGTCATATTATCATTAGTATATTGTTATTTAGTTGTTTAGGTTGGCCTAAGACTTATATAGGCGTGTCTAAGTCAACCTAGGTGATATCCTAGGAATAAATAGGTATGTATGGGAGGTTGTGAGTCTTATTTCATCATTAAGTGGTGAAGTGTGTTCTCATTAGAGATATTTGGAGGTTTTCCCCCTCGAAGTGGCTTGATATTCTCAGTTATTATCAAGTATTTGCAACATATTTCATATCATATTATCCTATTGTGCAAGTTATTTCATAACATCTACACAAACAAATAGTAGTTCACCTCCTAGGTCAAGAAAATATTAAGGGAATTGAAATAGTTGTACATGAACAAGTTCCTATAGCTTTTTTATCTTGTGATTGATTATAGTAAGTTTTAATTCACCCATTCTCAATTGGAGTTCAAGGAGTTCTAAAATAAATAATGATGAAAAATATATAGGTTCTAGAACCAGTTGTTAGGAAAATCAATCTCTATCCAAATATTATTTCAATGGATGAGATACAAGGTTTGGAATGCAACATGAAAATTTGAAACTTATATGCAAATATACAATTAAGTCGCCTTAATATGGAATTGATTAAATCCATCTTCTTTATCATGCTAAAAATAAACCAACATATCATTATTAATAACATGACCTTATGTGAACTTATGAACACAATAAATAAATAATAACATAACCATACTATAGCAACAATGAGGTACAAATCAGTAACATAAGAGCATCACATAACACAAGATTTACATGGAGGAACCCTTGTGGGAAAAAACTCCATCAATAGGAGAGGCCAAGTATGCATTATCTTTAAATAAATGAGATTATAATACATTCACTTGCATTCTCCTCTTTTCCTCTAACATGGCATAACCTGTGTACTTTTGAACAACCTATTTATGCCTTGACTTGTCCTTGTTCCTGCAATGAAACTCTACATTCAACTGTTCCTCATAATTTCTACATCCAAGACACTGATTTTATAGACTAGTGAAGGCGTCTAATGCACAAAACATGGTGCCCGAAGATGATCCTTCATTCCAAAAAATCCTCTACCCTTGGATTACTACCTTGGAATGCATCAAAAGGACATTGGTTTTGACTCCAATACTTTCTCTCTAACTTAAGCACTCAAAATTGGAAATTAAAAAATACATTAAATGTAATAAATGATGGAATACCAAGAGAAACCTATTGCCTCTTTCCAAGCACCCACTTGGAGAATACCAACAGTCACTCATTTGTTCTTTTCCTTATCTTTTATCATCTCATTCTAGGCGTACACAATGGGAAAAATAATATTAAATATTTATTTCTGCAAGTCACCTTTACTGCTACTAGTGGAACCCGTCACCCCTTATGAATATAATACAAAAAATGGTGAGAATAAATATTACAAAATATTTTCCCAATGCACCCTAAGTGCCTAGAGACATTTTCCAAGGATGTTGGAACCACACAATATGGCATAGGATTTACAAGGTAGATGACACCTTGATCCTAACAAATATCAATGAAACAATCATTCTAAGGTTTATCTCATGTTAATAACATAATATTATATTTCTAGGTCCTCCATTTTATTCATCTCCTTAGGTGGATTAGTTTCCAGACATTTTATTTGAGTGAGATTCTTGGTAGATATATAAAATTCTATCAAATGTAAATGTTCTAAATTCTACACAATTATTCTTAAGATTCAACCCACATAAATAAGAAAACCTCAAATCCTAACTTCAATTGGATGGTTATGTAAGATATCATGTTGAAGATGAATATATCACATCTAGTTAAATTATTTTGCTTCTTGTTGCTCTTTCACTTCTACTATATGTCCCAAGACAATTAATATTTTATTTAATTAGTCATCTTTTAGTTAGTTTATGGATAGTCCTTTGTGTGAATCCCAATCTCATCACAATTCAAATCATGTTCCCCACATTATTAATATCTAATGTTTTCTCTATATGACCTTGTTAGTTCCCACACCAATTCAAGAAAGTTATATCCTTGAGTACCTTTATGCCACATTATTTTTTCCCACACATATTTAAGGAGTTGATATCCAAATGTTTATTTATGCCACTTTGTTGGTTCCCACAACAATTTATATTAAAGAAAATTATTTCTTTCACATAACTGTGTTAGTTGGTTCATACATTAATTCAAAGAATTGGTGTTATATCATATTCATGTTTAAATTTTTTCATGTTGGGATCCAACTAATATTCAACACATCACTCCATTGCAATGATGGAATCAACAAGAAAAATATTGAGAAATCCCCAAGTTGAACCAACATCTTTAGAATTACTAAACAAGAACCAATAATTTATTGAAGTGATTTAACCTCTTGAAACCAAGAGTCCATGATGGAATGGTGTGCCAAAGGAGAAAGCCCTTAACCTTACCATGGAGAATATTTTAGACCTCATGATGCAAAGTACTCATCATGTTTGATGCAAGAGAATCTCTAGCTATAAAGCAATTCTGTATCAACCAAAAAAATTTCTTTTCTTTCATTTCATTTAGTATTAGTTTCAAAATTTAATTCTACACTTCACCACATTATCATTTCTCAACTTGCAGAACAAGATATAGCATCTACATGAATCCATCTACAACATATCCATATTTTAGATCATTTTTATTTGTTTTTAGAAAGTTATCACTCTTAGAACTTCACTATAATTTTCTATCAGAGCATTTGGGGCTGACCTATTCTAGATTTCTTAGTGTGGACCTATTCCAAAATGTGTGGAGCTTAATGGGGCATTATACAAGCATTTTGGGTCCAATGCAATATATCTTGGAGATTTGTAAGTCATTTCATTTCGTGAAAGATTATCTTTTCATGTTTTGAGGCCAACATTCATGTGTGATCATTCATTAGGTTTTGTAAACCCTTGTGGCCAAGGAAAACCTTTGTTGAAGTAGGGGAATCATATTTAAGAGCATTTTTAATCATTTGGAAGTTAGTCATTAGTTATTCATCAATAGTTAGAGATAGTGGGATAGTTAAATTTTTGCATTACCCCTTTCAGGGATTGTAATAAAGCTTTCAACTTGTTGTAATGTTGAATGCCCTTGTGGAAGGCCTATGAGCCCTGGTTATTCACCCATGAGGCATATGTTGCATGTAAGATTTCCAATTCAATAAAGATTCATATTTGTAGATTACTTTCTTATGTTATTTTTGATGTGTTGACTCTAAGCTATATGGTTTGGACTATTCTTCCTGAACCCTCCATCTGTGACTACACCAAGTGGTATTAGAGAAAGTTTGTGAGTCCTAAAGGAATTCCTTGTGGTGAATAGATCACTGAATTGAGGTAGACTGCATGTGTTTTCAATTGATCGCTGACTGTGAGGAAGTTCAAACCCTTGTAGCTAGATCATCAAATTGAGGAAATTGGACTGGATCCACCGTGAGAGATGTCACCGAGGATAGTGCTTGCTCTGGAAAATGTCATTGGAAGAATGGATGAAATGTTGGAAATGATGCATGAAATGTGAGACTGATTAGATGCAGTTGAAGAAGATTGAAGGTGAGGCCTTAACCCTAGACATGAGGATGAAAGCAATGATGAAGCATATCATGTTGCAAATTGAATTGAAGAAACCTTAGGAAAAGAAGAAGAAGAATCAGATCAAGTGAAGATGTTGAAAGTGATCTCCAAAATTGGTAAGTGACCTAGAGTTAAAATTCAAAATTACCTAGGAAATTTGAACCCTGAGGAATTGATTGATTGAATCAATGAAATGGAAGAATAATTTGAATATGAAGAAATTGAAGATCCAAAAAGAGTGATATTTGCAAAAAAAAAATGATAGGGAGGTTGGATGAAACAATCACTGTTTCATGCTCTGGGTCTTGCTTGGAAGACCTCTAGGGTGTTTCACTCCACCACTTGAAACCTATAGGACCTCTTCCTTCTTAGGGTCCCCTGATTTCTCCTTGCCAACCCAACTATCAACTTAGATCCTCCTACCAAGTCAAGACTTGGTGAAATCTTGAAACACTTGCCTTAGCCCTTAATCCACCCTAAAGGCTACAAATCCTCCAAATTCTTGATTTAGTTTTACAGGGGTGTGGAGGTCCTTCTAAAGTTATCAATCCATCCTACTAAGTGTATTAGGGGTCCACCTAGCTCCATTTCCTAGTCGCTTCCACCAAACCCTCATTTAGGCCTAAAAGGCTACTAGCCCTAGGAGCCCCAATTAGGCCTCCTTCTCCGAGAAATTAGGGTTTTTCCCAAGTCTTTCCAAAGAACACCCCAAACTTTTCCTAGGATTCCTGGTACATATGCCCACCTCTCAAGGATTTTTGGGGTCTTGGGTCACAACTGGCTATACAACGCCCTAACCTAAAAATGAGCAAAACTAGGTCTTTTAAGCCCTTTCTCGGCTTCTCTGCAAACTGTTAAGTCTTTCCCACACCAGATGGATTGTTGGAGTTTCTTTCTCCGTACCATGTCTTGGAAAGATTCATGCCTACCTTCTCCAAAAGGTAATTTGTCAAGAAACTGACACCCCTGCAAATCAAGTGCTCTACACTAAGGTCTTCCCTAGCCGGACACTTCCCTAGCTCGCCTAGGGCAAGACTTCCATAGTAGCTCCTATGATTTCAAAGGCCCTAAACCCTACCATATGTACATCCATGGATTCTAGTCACTGTTCCCAAAGGTTCGTAAAATTTATACAGTGGGAAAGTGAACTAACACTCCATTCTCACAAAACTACATGGTTCAGACTAGCAATAGTAAGAAAACCAAACTAATTACAAAACAATGCTTGAAAGAGAATAAATAACCTATCTAAAGCCACACAATTCTTGAAGAACAACTACTCTACATCCTACACAAATTGTAGTGCCATGATCAATCATTAAAACACCTCTTCAATGAAAAAAATAAGAAATTCACACTCAATCACAATTATTTTCTTGAATTCAAAAACTTCAAACAATATCAAATGCTTCCAACCCCACTCCAATGCCGAGGCATCCCATAAATAGGTCACCCAAATTAGTTATCATCTCCTTGGCTCTTCTTGGCCACTTGTAGCTCCAATTGAGCAACATTTCCAAACATTTTGCAAGAATTTGAAAAGAAACTCCTAAAAGGTCTAAAAGGTCAAAACCTCACTTGTGCAAAAACCTTAATCCTAGCCAATGGTCAACATGACCATCATATGATCAACACCCAATCAAAAATTCCACTAAGGAACAACCATAAATGAACATGAATAGATGATAAGTTGGCCTTAACAAATTGCCAAAACATGACCCTCTAGACAAACTATGGCAACCTATGGGTGCTCCTGCACCATTCTCCCCCCCTCTACACAAACACAAAGGAATGTGGGGAGAGACTAGAGATAAATCAATACCCTGCTTCTTGAATTGAGCTTCATCCACCCATGTAGCCTCAAATTATGGTTTGTCCTTCCATTTGATGAGATGTTCCATGTATTCCTTATGCTGGGTAGACTTCTTCACCCTTGATTCCAAGATCCTCTCTACTTGCAGCTTTTCTTTAGGAGGTAAGGCTATGTTACTCACATCCTTCAAGACATCCACACTTTTCTGATCCAAGTCAGTGACTGGTCCTTTATACCTAATCAAATCAGCCACATTAAACACTGGTGAAATGCCTAAGTCTACAACTAGCTCCACCTTGTAGGAATTCTTTCCATATTTTGCTAACACTTGACATGGTCCCACTCTCTTCATCTGCAACTTGGTTGATGTTCCTTTCTGCAACCTAGATTTGTTGAGATGGACCATGACATAGTCCCCTACTGTAAATTGTAGATGTTTCCTAGACATATCCACCTTAGCTTTTAGCTTGTGAGTAGCCTATGTAATTGTCCTCTTCACTTGCTCTTGAATATCCTTCATGGTCTGAGAGAAATCCTCAGCACAGCCACTCCTATGCTCCATAGCTCCTAAATCTCTAGGTTCACACACACCTCTTGGGTGCATTCCATACACTATTTCAAAAGGACCTCTACCTGTGGTCCTATTCACACTGTCATTGTAGGCATATTCAGCTTGTGATATGACCAAGTCCCATGTCTGTCCATACTCCTTGGTGAGGCACCTGAGAAGGTTACCTAACACTCTATTAACCACCTCAGTTTTTCCATTGGTCTGACAATGGTAAGCTAATCCAAAAGACAACTTAGCACCCAATTTGCTCCATAGAGTGTTCCAAAAATGACTCATGAACTTCACATCCCTGTCTGAGACAATGCTCAATGGAAATCCATGGATCCTCACAATGTCTTTGAAGAAAAGATGATCAATATAGCTAGCATCATGGGTGGTCTTGTAGGGAACAAAGTGACTCATTTTACTGAACCTATCTACCACCACATAGACACTATGAAACCCTGTCCTAGTTTTAGGGAGTCCTACCACAAAGTTCATGCTAATGCATTACCATGGTCTATTGGGAATAGGTAGGGGTTGATACAAACCTACATTACTAGCTCCCCCCTTGGCTTTCATACAAACTACACGCTGCTCCACATACCTTTTGACATCCCTTGGCAACTTGGGCCAATAATAGAACCTCTGCACTAGTTCCATTGTCTTGTTGATACCAAAATGACCACTAAGACTACCATTGTGCTTCTCCTGGATAAGATTCTCTCTCATTGAACCTTTTGGAACACATAACTGATTTCCCTTGAACAAAATTCCACTCTGCAATGTATACTCTGAGAATTGACTATGAAAGTGATTCTCAAAATCATAACATACCTTATATGCCTCTGAGAAGTCTTCATCTTCTCCATAGAGATCCTTGAAACTATCTATCCCAATGCTCTTTATTTTTATCTCTTGCACTGTCAGCAACCTCCTACTTAATGCATCTGCCACCTTGTTCAACTGTCCCTTCTTGTGCTTGATGGTAAATGTGAAGGCTTGGAGGTATTCCATCCATTTCAAATGTCTATTGCTCAACTTCTCTTGTGTGTTGATGTAGCTAAGTTCCTGGTTATCAGTAAACACTACAAACTCTTTAGGTAGGAGATAATGCCTCCACTTTCTAAGTGACTGTACTAGAGCATACAGTTCTAGGTCATAGGTAGAATACTTCTATTTAGCTTCATTGAGCTTTTCACTAAAGAAAGCTATAGTCCTGCCTTCTTGGCTTAGTACTCCTCCTACTGCAATTCCACTGGCATCACATTCAATAGTGAATAACTTATAAAAACTAGGTAACAAAAGGATGGGTTGAGTTGCCACTTCTTGTTTCAGTTTCTCAAAACCCTTCTCAGCTTCAAGAGTCCATTTGAACTTAGTTTTTAGGCCACCTTTGATTGTATCAAGTACTGGTGCACATATGCCACTAAAGTTCCTTATAAACTTCCTATAAAACTGAGCTAACCCATGAAAACTCCTTACCTCTATCCCGGTGGTTGGTATAGGCCAATTTAGGATAGCTTCCACCTTGCTTGGGTCCATCTTCAATGTTCCTTGGGATACTACAAACCCCAAATACACAAGCTCTTGTTTGAAGTATTCACACTTTTCTAGGTTGATGGCTAACCTCTCCTCCTGCAATCTTTTAAGAACCAACTCCACATGCTTTAGATGTTCTTCTGTTGTCTTGCTAAAGATGAGTATATCATCTAGATATACCACCACAAATATACCTATGAAATCCTTAAGCACTTCATTCATGAGCCTCATGAATGTGCTAGGGGCATTTGAGAGGCCAAATGGCATAACTCTCCACTCGTATAACCCATCAGTTGTCTTAAAGGTTGTCTTCCACTCATCCCCATCTTTGATTCTAATATGATGGTATCCACTCTTGAGATCCAACTTGGTGAAATACTGAGCTCCTCCAAGACAATCCATCAAATCCTCAATCCTAGGAATAGGGAACCTATATTTGATTGTAATTCTATTTATAGCCCTAGAATCAGTGCATAGCCTCCACTTACCACCTTTCTTGGTTGCTAAGACCACTAGTACTGCACACAGACTGATGCTCTTCCTAATTAGTCCTTGGTCTAACAACTCCTGCACTTGTCTAGCTACTTCTAGGTTCTGATCTGGTGTAAGCTTGTAAGCTGCTTTGCTTGGAAATGAAGCCCCTGGTATGAAGTCAATCTGATGACTGATGGCTCTCTTTGGAGGTAAGGTTGTTGGTGTTCCATCACTAACTATATCCTTGAACTGTTCAAGCAACTTCTGGACTGCTCCTGGTATGACTGTTTTCTTAGTCTTATCTTCCTCCTTGGGTTGCACCATGACCACATATCCTTCCCCTCCTTGTTGTAGAGTGTTGATAAAATCCTTGCCACTACTTAACAAGACACTAGGGGTCTTTGACTATCCTTCTTCCTCATTTGACAGTGACTGCAGTTTGAATGTCTTTCCATCCTTCTTGAATGAGATATTGTTCTCCTTTCCATCATAGATGGCTCCTCTGTCATACTGCCATGGTCTGCCCAATAAATATGGAATGCATCCATGGGTAACACATCACAAATCAACTTGTCCTTGTACCCTCCAATGGAAAAATCCACCGTTGTCTACTCATTTACAAGAACACTCTGCCCTTTGTTCAACCATGTCACCTTATAAGGGCTAGTGTGGGGTACTTTCTCCAACTTCAACTTTCTCACTGCCTCCTCAAAGATAATGTTTTTAGTAGACCCTAAATCCACTATAACCTTGCACACCTTCCTAAGTATTTTGCATCTTACCTTAAATAAGGCTCTCCTTTGCTTTGGCTCCTCTTTGATAGGTTGTCTGATTAGAACTCTGCTAAACATCAAGTTCTCCCCAATTTCTGACTCAATGTGACTAACCTCTAGTGACTTGATACTCATGGTGTCCTCTT